>VXAX01005245.1:170123-225091 GCA_013399835.1 Leptocoma aspasia | reverse complement strand
GTTTTTTTAAGGCGCCATGTTTATAATCCTCCATCATATTAAAAAAAAAATCCACCCAGCATGAGACACGGCGTCTCTTGCACCCCAAAGCCAGGGAGGCAGACACAGAAATATCCACAGGGCTGTAAATTCACCCCCCCTCCCGCACACACACCCCTCCTCCCCAGACTTAAAAGTCTCTCTCACCTTGTGCTGCTGGCGCTGCTTCTGCTGCTGCAGGGGGGGAGAAGTTAAGCCAGGGGAAACTTTTCAATCCCTTCCCCAGGCCGCTGCTGCCTCCTCCTTCCACATATTTTTCCCCTCAGAGTTTTATTGTGTCTGAATTTTCTCTCTCTCTCTCCTCTTCTGTCTGTCCACAGTTCAGGTTTCTGGGGTAAACAGGGTTTAGGATGGTGCTAGGGATATTTGGGAGAAGGAGAACTCTAGTGGTCTCTGCTGGAGTTGCTGTTTGTTTCTTTTATTATTTTTTTTTAATAATACATTTGAAACGGATCTTTAACTATTTATTATGTATGTATTTTGTCATACTCTTAGGTCTGCACTCTCTCTTGTTGCAGAGGGAAAATGTGCTTATCCGGCCTTGATACATGAAAATTCCTCCTATCATGAAGTCCAACTTGGAGAAATGACAGATAATGTTTTTGAAAGTAGACACTGACCTTGAGCAACAGAAACTAAAACATAGAGAATCAGCGGTCTCTCTCAGAGTTGTCAATACATTGTGAGCTGTAGCTCAAAGAACCATAGAATTATTTAAATTTGAAAATACCTTTATGATCACTGAGTCCAACTGTTAGCCATACTTGCACTGCAGGGTAGGGAAGTACAAAATACATAACTTTATAAGAACATATACATATATATATGTAAGTAGCAAAAAACCATTTTATATTTTTTAATGGACTGCGAGATAAATATCAATGAATGTCCATGGAAATATATTCTAAAGTTTCTGAAATTCTTCAGGAATTATTAAATGGGTAAGTAACACTTCACAATTCATTAACTTGGCTAGAATTTTATTTTTATTAAAATATACTGTAAGCTTAGTTCTATAAACATTTATGCTTGCAAAAAAATTTAGTCATTAATATTACTGAAATAGTAAAAGGAAATAGTAGTGCTAATGTTGAAAAAGATGCATCCATTGTGCCTGGTCAGTCAAAGATTAAACAGTTTGCACACTGAACATGAAAGTTTCTCCAGTGTGTCCAGTAAATAAGATTTCTAGTAGTGTCTAAACCCAGTTTCTTTGAGACTGCTGCATCAGGATATTACATCCACTTCGAAAATATAATGCAAATAATGGTTAGTTGCACAGCCGTGATAAAGTCTTACTTCTGTTATGCATTTAAATATGAAAGAATGTTTTATATTATCTAAAATAAATAGATAGGAAAGAAAGTGCTGGTAATCTGCTCTCAAAGAGGGCTTGAGGTGTTGGGCAGATACCCAGTAGTGGTACTATAATTTATTAACTGCATTATATTGCTTGTATTAATAAAAAGCAAATGAAATTTACAGGCAATTTTTAAAGTAAAAAGGGATGTATCATCAATATAATTACAAAAAGACTACCTTATGTTAAGCATTTATTTGTGATGTTTGGCTGTGATTTTGTTAAGGCATGTCACTTTCAAAGGAAGTTTGACAGAAATATATGCCAAGTTTCCATGGGACATTACTGGCTTGCCTGTCCTAGCTTTCTTTGAAACCTTCTCTGTTCAAATTGCATCTGAGCTATATTTATATACAGGGGGAAAAAGAAGAATTTGGGGTCGTTACAGTTTCTGCAGATTCTACCATGCAGTCAAGCCAACAGCTCTGCTCAAGCTGACATGGTTAAGGTGCACTGATTTTTGCATCCAGAATCAGAGCACAAACATAGCTAGCGGTCACATAACCATTTTTAATTCTTCACCCAAACAGCCAGATGTCCCCAACAACCTGGATCGGCTGGGGGGATTTGCCATAACTCCAGAACAAAGCTCCAAAGCCAGCCTCAGCTTCTCTAGTGAAAGATTTATCATTTTGCCACAGTACCTTTTCCTTACCTATGTAAATATTTATTTATGGCAGAAGTTCAGCTATCTTCAGTATAAAGAGGTTTTAGCCTTTTGTCTCTCACAGGGCCCATAGAGAGCTGTCAAATAAATACTTAGAGAGCAATTTCACCAGCATGGAAGCACATGAAGCACAAGAAACCTTATGGCTTGCCTACCGTACAAGTTTTTACCTGGAGTCTTACCAGTTGCCAACAATCTCCTGTACTTAACATATTTAAAAAGGCTAGTCTGGACCACCTCCAAATATTTGTTTCAGGATACAAATATTTGATTTTGGAAAGAACAAGGTATCCTAAAGCAAACATGTAGGGAGTGTCTGCAACCATAGCCACGTTACATTCTCTGAGCTGGTGGGCAGTGAATTAAATGAAATGTAGAAAGACAGGCGTGGAGCTTATAAATGGGTGTTCATGGGCCTGGTTTTGGGATGTTTTGATATCCTCATTAGGCCCCCTGAGTAACTGTTTGCATTATATAGGCTTCAGGATGCACGTTGAAGGATTAAAAGGAAACATTTTTGTCTCGTTTTGACTTATTTTTATGCGTATTGTGAAGACTTTTTAATGCTCAGCTTTGAAGCTGAAGTGTACGGCTTTGAAGCCCTGCTAGCCGGGCTGGGCTAGCCCCAGCTCTGGCGTTTACCCGCAGCAGTTGGGTGTCTAACACGAGCCGTGCGGCGGGTCCCTCCCGGCCATTCACTTTCACTGGGAGCGGGGGCCGGGAGCGCCGAGCGCGGCAGACAATGGGAAGGAAATCCCCCCTCCCCCAGCCCCGGCCGCGGCGAGGTTCCTCCTCGGCACCGGGAAATGTTTGTTCCAACAAAAAGCGGGCTCAGAGCCGTGCGTAGCCCCCCTTCCCCGGGGCGAGATGGGGGCGGTGCGAGGCCGCAGGGCCGCATTTCCTCCCGCCCGGCTGAGAAGGGCCCGGGCAAGGGCGAGCAGGAGCCGCAGACTGGGGCAGGACCGGCACCTCTCGGGCTGCAGTGGCTCGGCTGGGGAAAGGATTTGCTGGTCCAAAAGGTTAATGGTGAGGGCTCAAGTCGCCTGCTTGCTTACGTGGTTGTGGGGAGAGAAAACGCACCACTGCGTCAGTGTTGGAAAGAAAACATGATAAAGTTACTTCCTTCCGAGTAGAAAGTACTTGCCATAGGAGTACATCGGTCTGAATCTGTGCTGTGTGCTTTTGCCAGAAGTGCTGCACCGGTGTGTAAACAGGCGATTTGTAGGCACCACTTCCCTTGGAAAGGGGCTTGGAGGGGGGAGAAGAAGCTGCATAAACAAGAAGCACAGAATTAGCATCATTCAGACCAAGAATGCAATTATTGCCGTGAACTAAAGGGGATACCAGGCAGATTCATGGGAAAGAAATCCTTTGCAGGTTGGAGACACACAAGCCATGACTTGGGAATGATAATTTAAAACTGCAGTTGTAGGCTGGGGCATGAATACCCTGTGTCCTGGCTGTTACCATGTCCCCCCAGGTATGCCCACTACACTTTCCAGGCATCAGAAGACCTACACTGCCTAGTGTCATGCAGATTGGTAAATATGCCTGCATGTTCCTTTAAAATGCTATTCTTCCCATCCTCCTTTTCAAAAGGTCATACTATTTTCAGTTCTAATACTGGAGAACACAATCCTGTGTGTATATGGCTTTTTATTCTTGCCACAATCTTCTGCCGTTCTCTTGCTTCAGTGGTACAACCATGAAACCTGCAGGTGAACAAGTACATCATTGCTGGTGGGTTCCAGGTACCAGGCTTGATACCCTGAAATCATCCACTGAATGCTGCCCTTAGGAGAACAGGGAGTGTTGTGTGCTCTCCATCACAGGACTTGTGCTTGGCTAATGAATGCACATCCCTGCCTTCTCCAAGACTTTCCACCATCTTTCTGGCTCAACCAAACCCACCCACTATAAGCTCAAGTCTTTATCTGGCTTTGTAAGACAGCTGTCTTGCTGGTGGTGTCAACCCACTTCACTGTGTACTCCACTCCCAGCTGCACTGAAACAAAAATGATTTGACTGTGTTTCCTGGGAGGCAGGTCTGCTGTGTTGTGATCACAGAAGTATTAATGCAGAAAATTAGTGTAAATTTTTCATCAGAATGAAGTTTAGCAACACAGTTTTCTTTGCAGTAAAAATCTCAGCAAGGCATTTAATTTAGGAAGCTGGGGGAGGGGAACAAAGACTTAATAACAACAGGCTCAGGAAATCCATGGAGCTGAAAACAGTTGGAGGATGGGAGAGTCTTAAGGAGAAGGTTATGCTGTTCCTTTTTTCCCCAGGCATTGTAAAGAAAATACCAGGCTCAAGAGTGGGATTCAGAGCAGAGAACCCCGAATGTCTGCTGCTCCATGAAGCTGTCTAAGGAATGAGTTCAAGTCACCCTGAGGTGCTGTCCTTGCAGATGGCATCATGATGATTGAAGTAGACCCTACAGCAGCCAGGATCCTTCCTTCCTTTGCAGCTTCCTTCTCCATGCTATATCCCTGGCCATGCACCACTGGATGTGTGGTGCAGGCTACCCACAGTGCTCAGAGGAGCTTGTGAAGGCAGAATTTCTAAAGACATTCTGGGGTGTTTGTTGAAAACAGTACATTGTGGGGAGGTGGATCTTTGGTCAGACACCCTATGGCCAGTATTTGCATGTGTGAGACCCTTGTGGGTATAGCTGGTAATAAAAAAAAAAAAAAAAAAAAAACACTCAGAACTAAGTCTAGCAAGTATAGATGTAGACTAAGATACAAAAATGCACTTTTTTTTTCTTCAGTGTGTTCTCTCTTTACATTTTCATGCACAACTGGGAATAGAAGTTTATCCTAAAAAATTTACCTGTGAGTAAACTGACATATGTTTATGACATATGACATGACATGTGTTTACACCAGCATTATGGTTCATGACAAGTGTATGCCTGATTCAGCACAGAGTCTGCCAAAGGAAACTTAGCTCCATATTTTTAAACTAATTCTAAACAACAGAGCGAGTTTGCACCAGTTGCATACTTTGTGGAAAAAAAAGCTTTAGTGTCAGTTTCCAAGTGTACATCAAATTTATCTCACACAGGTCTGTGTTGGTGTAATATAGGAAATAATTTATATCTATGTAGAATAAATGCTCAAAACTTATATTTGATTTTAGACTGAAATAGCATCTGTTGCTATTTTATGAGGATGCTGTGACTGGAGAAACATCATTTGCCAGAAAACCTGATGGGACTATGAGGAAATAAGTAGTACCTTTTGTTATGAAATAACTAAAGAACTAGAACTTTTATGTGGATACATGATGAATGCCGTAATTTTAGGGAATAATAATTACATTGCACATCATATTAAATGCCAGCATAGAAAATAATAATTAAAAACATCCTATGTTTAAAGTAAGTGGAGTCTATCATTCCAGACAGGGGACGTATCTAGAAAAGAGAGGTGCATGGACTAGGAGCATGCAGAGATGTTCAAGTGCCTTTAAAAAAAAGTTAGCTCATGACAAGCCGGGTTTAACCTGTTTTGGTCCAGCACTGCCTTTGAGCTAATTAGTGCAGAAATACTCTGTCTCTGCCCTTTGTGTCAAAGCCTTCCATGTTCAAACTTGGCTTGCTGGCTCCAAGGTAGTGCTGGAACCGGGCTGGTTCCGTGCATTCCTGAGGCATTTCTCTGGGCTTAACAAGCCCTTCCAGTGTACAGACTTCTGTCCCTGTACAGAGCAGAGACATCCAGATGTTTCTGAAAGAGAGCATGTGTTATCATTAGTACTTAACTGAAGCTAAGAAGCCATGTTAGGCCAGGGCTGATCACCAGTTGTGCCTCTGTACAGCTTTTTCCAAAGCTCTAGTTTCCAGGAATACACTGCTTTGCATAGCAGTAGCTCCAGTCTCACTCTGTTTATTTTTCCAGTTGCGATGCTACACAAAAGAGGCAAAATTGTTTCTGGAACAGAGCTGCTCTTGGATCTAACACATTGCCTGAGCTAAAGATCCCTACCAGACTGAAGCTGGCCTGGCATGAAGCCATCTTCATGTGCTTGGAGCTTTGATGTGTCCCAATATCATGTGCAGCTTGACTATACCTCTTAGAGATATCACTGATGGGCTGTACAAGGATGGGCTTAATTAATAGCAGCATTTGTGTCAGTTTTGAACCATAATGGTCAAGATGAAAGCTAATGTAGGAAGAAAAGAAAATCCACATCTGTCATACTGTATTTCATACACCTTATTTGAAAGCTTTTTACATTATCCGATGTTAAAGATAGTATGTTGGATAAGATAAATTAGTTTTGGTCCATTATCACCAATTTAATTTTTGTTACATTCTGTAAGGAATCACATGCTTAAAATCAATTGTAATATTCAAGTTTAATTGTCCTTTCACTAGCAACCTTCTTACACTGATGAAATTGGAAGAGAATGCCATGACAAGTTAACCAAAGTGGAACTTAGACAGTGAGACTGATTGAAATTATTGGATTTGAAAAGAGTGCTGGGAAAAATAGATTGTGTATTGTTTGATCTTACATGTCATGTAGGCTATGTATTATGTATTTTTCACAAGTAATAGATTTCATTTACATATTTGTGTATTTACCTATTTATCTTAGTTAATAGCTACATTATGTTCAGCATATGGCAATGTAATCACTTAAAGATTTCTCATTAAAAAAAAAAGATTTTATTAACACCCTGTTAACTCTAGTAAGAATAATGTGGGGTTTGAAACATCTTGTAAATTTACCAGGCATACTAATCAAAAGCCATGGTTAGCTGGTAGCAGGGTAACTAATTACAGTTACCATTGAAATAGTAGCTAAATATGCTGCACTGCTGAACTTAAAAAGTCCACCTTATTTCCTTAATCCTGAATTTAAAAAATAGAAGGAATCAGATTTTGACATCCTGTACATGTGTGTCACTCAGGGCAATCTTGATAATACATTTTTTGTTCAATACCTGCACTTAATAAATTTTTTAACATTGAGACATAAATCCACATATTTTATTCTAGTATCTGCATGCTTTATAGCCTCTTAGTGCTGGACTAGTTCTAATTTTGTTCATTTTTTAACATAAAAGGAAAGATTTATCATCCCCAAGTTTCAATTCTTAACTATAGGTCGTTGCTACTTTTCATCTCAGTAATTTATGTGTTTTCCCTTCTGGGTCACAACTATATTGCATTCACTTTGGAAATGTTGCCTTTGAATGGTTTACCACAACTCCAAGGTGTTGGGACAGACATACAGACATGTTTTTCCTTCTTTCTCACATGATTCTGTAGAGATCTAGGGAATCCTGCCCAAGTGCCAATTAAATAAGAGTTGTATTTATTTTCTTTTTATTTTTAGGGGGAAAAAGGGCACTGCATATAGTTGCTTATTACATAAGATCAAGCTTAAACGTGATGTGTGGCTAGAATTTTAGAGTCTAAACAATTTCTGTGTGACTTTTTAAAGAAAAATAAAGCATAGTGTTAGTACTGAAATCTGTGGGTGAAATAAGCAGAAAATTTGTGAAATACCAAAAATAGAAAGAATTGTACTTGGAAAATGAATCAACAGAACTGGTGTTACATAAGCATTCTTATTATTTAAAACTATTTTTCTAATGCTATTCAGAAAAGTTGCAAACTGGTAAGTGTACACATGGTAGAGAACAACACAGTTCTCTGCTGATAAAAACTCAGGAAGCTGCAAGGAATTTACAAAAAATTTCAAAGGAGATGCTGTAGTAAACATCAAGCATCAAAGCGTTGTAATAATTCCTCATAATATTATTATTGGAAAAGGGATTGAATTTCCAGATGGATTCTCTATGTGAAAAGAGGGCAGAGTTCCCCCCATCCTCTTAATTAGTATGCTGCATTTTAGAGTCAAATGCACAGTGCTTGATAATATAAAAACAGGACAAATCAAAAGTCCATGTTTGAATTCTTATCCTGCACTAATTTTTGTCTGTGAGAAAATTTTGCAGAGGTTTTAAATGAAACACTGTGTCAATTAGTTTATGAAGAAGGTGAAAGCTGAGCTGTGAGCATATGAGGACCTAGTACACCATGCATATGGGGAATAAGGAAGATAATATGTGGCTTCTTAAAATCAAAGGACTCATGATTATTCTAGTGGGTGATCAAAAATATTAGGAGAGGCAAAAAAAATGAACTCAAAACTAAAAGACAAATAATTTTTTAAATAGCCTGAAGATTCAGACTGAATTATCTCAAAATATTTAATGTGCATGTAGGGATTCCTGAACGGACAAATGAATGCTTTTTGTCAAGTTGTACACACTGGCCAGTGTGTATGAACAACATGTTCAAGCAGGTACTACAAGAATAAAATCTTCCTTCTCCTAGGAATTTAGTGACTAGGAATGAACTCAAAGTGTCCCTGTGGTAGCAGTATGGCTGCTGGTCACGTTAATGTATGGGAATCCTGGGGTCAAGTGTCCCAAATTTGTATCCTCTTGTATGTTTTACTGGTTAGTAAGGCCACCTAGATGAGAGGTGACACTGGTGCTAGCTTCACTAGAGTGAACTTCTCTTGCCTTTTCATTACCGCAGTGAAATTGTTCAGGTCCCCCAATGGTAAAAAAGATAGAACAGATTTATGCACACTATATTAAACATGATGCCCACAGGGAAAAAAATTATAAACTACCAAACCCTTGCAGAACACCAATTGAATTGTTAAACTGTGTTATTTACAAGCATTTTCATTCAGTCCCATGGAACTCCCAAGCTGAGGGGACATGGGGAGGTAGGAGCTATTTGTAAGCAATTAACTTACCATGAAGTTATAGTGGCAGTTTTGTTGGAATGTCTTCATGGAAACAAAGTGTGATAAGGAGACATTCCTTCAGAGGATTGGAGTCTTGATTATTTTTTGCCTCAGTTGCTAGATTTACATGACACAATGAAGACTGACAAAATTCTGCTCTTTAGTTCTAGCAGAACTTTCCTGGGAGTGTTTAAGTCAAACCTGAACTCATTATATATGACAGCAATATAATTGTACTATCTTTTTTGGGGAATACTTGTTCAAATATGATACTGAAAAATATAAAAAAAGCCTTTAAAATTGGCAAGCTCACAAGCTGTTAAAAGTGCTAACAAAGAGATGCTTCCAAGCTTTCTCACAGATTGCCCCTTCTTTAAAATAAAAAATAAATTAAGGAGATAATTTTTCCTTAGAGAAATGAAGAATAAAGACCAGAGTTATATGGCTACAGAATGTCAGACATGTAGTTTAGTAACTCTGAAAGGAGCCAATAGTCACATTGGGTAATTAGTTGAACATGAACTTGTGTAGTTAATGAAAGGAGAATGTTGTTGCAATAAGTATTGTAAAGTGAAACAGATTACAGGAGGTGTAAGGAGTTGAAGACCAAACTAAACCCAAAAAGCCTTTGCTACGTTTGAAGCAGTAGATCTACAGCAAAGTTTTTACTTAAGTATTGACTTAAGGTTTAGATGGTGTATTTGGACATTTCTGTTGTTCCTGAGACTTCAAAAAATGTAGTAAAGAATAAAATGCCAGAATAAAATTACGTCTGTACAATTTTTTGGTAGAAGCTTGTGTTAGCATTTTGATCGTAAGTAAAAATATTGCTGATGAGTAAATGAATAAAGTGTGTCCCTCACTGTTATCTATCCCTGGCAACAACCTACACAACATGCCTTACATTCAGGTGGCTAAGTTCTGTTACCTGCAAAATACAACGTTCTTCTCTAAACAGTCTATTGGGAGTAGTGTCTGGGTTGTAATACCCTTAAATCTGGCTTGGCTTTTTTTTCTCTTCAAAAACCATGTTAACCATTTAACAGAATCTGTGACCACGTGCCAGTGCCTGTGTTTGGACCTTAGCACTCCTTTGTTTATCACTACAGACATTGCTTCTTTATTATACTGCCTGCACACTCAAATTGATAGAAATGTACGTGAGTCCAGTTAATCTTAAGAAAAGTTAATCTACGCAGACAACCCTAAAGTCAAAGCAGAATTCCAATAACCATTGCCCTAGACAAATAACTTTGTTGCTATTAATGTGAGCAAACTGTTTGCTACAAGTCTAGCAAGCAGTGAGAGATTGATTGGAATGTGCATCCATGGAAATACAGTTTACTATTACTGGAATTTAATGCGTCATGTCTAGTGCCTGTTAGGGTGTGAAAGACATTAATTTAACTGTTTACTCTAGTTTTCTTCATAATATACATTAAAAAAAATTGAAAAGTTTACATTCTCTGTATGGAAGGCCCATGATTTCCAAGCAATTAGGAACTTCTATTTCTTAAACAGCTTTTTTAACTTGTCAAGACATGCACGAGTTAGCAAGCACAATAGTATCTTAATATTTAAGCATACACATACAACCTGTCTTAGTTAACAACATCAGAAACATTAAAAATAAGTGTATAAAAATAAGTTTTCTAAGTCAGAAAAGTTAATACAACCCTAAGCTCCTCATAGCCTTTGTTTTGAAAGAACACAATGTGAAAAATGGAAACTAAAAATATAGGGCCTTTATTAATAGCCACAGCTGTCACGTATTCATTTTTGTCTCTCTCAGATATCAAAAATGGCTAAATAGAATTGATGAAACTTTGCTTTAGAGCTATCCTGGGAAGGAAGTAGCTATGACAGATTTCATCCAACAAATTACATATTTTTGTAAATTGAAGCTTATAATAAAAATGCTTGGAGATATACAGCATTCCTTCTGTGATACTATGAAATAGAGAGGGGATAGTGGAACTCTACTGGCATTTGTCATTTTACATCCATAGAAGACATCTGCAGTCCAGAAGACTATTGCTTAGCCTGCCTGTGGTTTGCAGGACCATATGTGTGAATCATTTAATTCAACCATAGAACACAGATCATACTGATTATTTCTGTTACACAGAGATATTACTGATCATCTCCTAATACACAGTTTATTTTTGGAAAAATTATTCTGATTTTCAGATAGTCTAAATATTAATTGTGCTAGCATTTAGAAAGCACAACAAGTTGTAAGTAAATTTCATTGGAATTTTGGAAGGGGCAATGGGGAATAAAAAAGGGATCTGGTCCCCAACATCTTTTTCTAAACGCATCAGTAATAGTGTATCCATCTCTCATTTATTAAGGCCATGAAGCTGTAGCACTTAGATATCTAAATATAGGTATAACAGTATATGTTTAAAAAAATCACATTTTTTTGGCCATGAACAAATGTCAAATCTTTAAACATGGTGCGTTGGTAAAGAGACACAGCAAGTTACAATGCCATTTTAAAATACCTGCTGAGAACCATTTGAAAATATGTAGAATTTTGAATGTGCTTTATAGACTATAGTAAGCATTCCAGCAATGCCAGAATTTCTAAGTATAACTCTGAGAGACCAAAAAAAAAAAAAAAAGTCATGACTGATTTCTTGTGCTTTCATATTTCTGCTGCGTCTGTACAGTCATACCCTCTGTTAGGCCACACTTTACATCTCTAAATTCAAAGGTAATTTAAAGCCCCCTTGAAGTCAAGAAAATTTAGCTTGAATTGCACCTTTAGAGCTGTTCCATTTCTTCTGTTTACACCAAATTCTAGCAAAATAATCTCATAGATTTGGAGGCTGTTTTTACAGGCATGAATACAAAAGAGAAATAGGAGCTCACTTTTAATATTTTACAAAAGTGATTTAGCAAGGCAGAACAGGAAACTCCATTCTTTCTAGCAACTCAATAAATCACTCTCATGCTACTAAGTTTCAGAGTTTACTGAAGGTCTCACTTGTAAATGAGCTGGGGCCTGCTTTTTCCCTGGGAAATTTTTGTAAGTGCTAAGGTGAATGTGAGGTGAAATAAACTTCTCCATGATATAGGAAGAGCCTAATCTGAATTCCAGTGAAACTGCATAGAGAGTGTCTTCTGCCTTACACAACGGGAAAGAAGTCACAAATCACATGCATCACTTACAGAGCCCATGCTGCATCAGACTGCAGAGTGATTCTTAAAAGAGTAAACAAGCACAAGCCCGTGTATCTGGGGACAGCACTATCCATTTTCTGTCTCTTATGGGGTGGTGTTGGTGACAGTCAGCAAAGTGAGGGCAGGAAGGACCTGAGACCCTGCTCAGCTGGAGTGATCAGCAACTGCACAGTCAACAGAGACACCAGGGAAAAATAGAGGCCAGGAGAGTAATGGGGGTTTTTAACCAATTGTGTTGTCTTGCTTACATACTATCATTTTCTCTCTTTTTCTTACCACTTTCAATATTGCTTAAGGGAGCTCCAACTGTGTGTGTGTCATCACAGAGAAGGACTTCTGTGGACGTCAAGGGAGGAAGGAAGACACTGGAGGCACAGACCTTCATGTCTGAGTAGATGATGCTCAGGAGGGGCATCAACATTATGCTGGTGTGGCTTTGGTTGAATCTACAGTTTCAAATCTTAGAAACATTTGTCTGCAACTGGGTCAGTATTTTATTTTATAAGATTTTTCTTCTCCATGTATTTTGCAAGCGATCAAAAGCTTGAAGGGGGAGGAGGGAAGCCTTTTCACAAAACACTCAGCCCTGTATATTTGTGCAAAATGTAAAATAGATGCCTGGCAGGCAAACAGAGAGTACATACTGCCACAGTAAACTGGTGATTGCTTTCAAACCACTGCTTTCTACTTCACTGCACATAAATAAGATCCTCCTAACCTCTTTCCTTGAGTTTGACAAGAAGAAAATCACAAGACTTCCATGCAAGAACAGCTAAAAGCAAAGTAAGAAACGTCATGTTGGAGAAAAAGGGCAGGTGGGGCTCACTGCCAGAGTGATGGACCCTAAAGCACTGGTGCTTCTGGTTTGTATGGTCTAAGATACCATTCTCATTGCCAACTCCAAAGATGTATAACTGTGACCAGGTCTGCATCTGAAAGCACTGTTTGCTCTGTCCTGGTAGGGCACTGCAAATAGAAAGGTAACCTGATTATACTGCCTGTGAACGGTTGCATGCTTTTCCATCAGAAGGAGGGATTTTATAATTTTGAGATATTGTGGGTTAACCCCATTGGGAAAATCAGCTCCACATGGTCACTCACTCACTTACTGAACCCCAGTGGGATGGAGGAGAGCATTGGAAGGGTAAAAGTGAGAAAAGATAAAAGATAAGAACAATTTAATAGGTAAAGCCAAAGCTTCACACTCAAGCAGAGCAAAATAAAGAATTCATTCGCTACTTCCATGGGCAGGCAGGTGTCAGCCATCTGCAGGAAAGCAGGGCTTCCTCATGCATAACAGTGATTTGGAAAGACAAACAGCATCACTCCAAGTATGCTTTTCATTCCTTCTTTTCCCAGCTGTTATTGCTGACCATGACTCCACATGGTGTGGGATGCCCCTCAGTCAGGTGGGGTCAGCTTTCTGTCCCCTTCCAACATCTTGGGCACCTCCAGCCCTCACTGCCAGGGTGGGGTTGGAAGCAGAGAAAACCTCGACTCAGTGTAAGCACTGCTGAGCAATAGCTTAAACATCCCTGTGTTACCACCACTGTTCTGGTCACAGATCCAAAACAGCACCCAACAGGGTGCTATGAAGAAAGTTAACTTCATTCCAGCCAAAACCATTACATGAGATAAAGTTATTACAGTTCATCATATGCCTCAAATCCATTGAGAAGGGTGTTCAGTAGTTTCTTGCTAAGTGGAATATCTACCATAAGCACAAGTGGACACAAGTGCTTCTCTGATCTCTGCATAAAGTTCAGTGTTGACTCCTCCATATGTACAGATGCTCAGTCTGGGACTAGATTGCTAACCAAGGAAAGCAGATGCTCATTTTGTCTTCCATGTGCAGGCCTTTTGAGTGAATTCTTTAAAAAAGCACTTTTGAAAAATGTGGTTGAAAGGTTGGTTCTATTTGTTGCCACCCAGGACACAGTCATAATTTTCTTTTCCAGCCACTGTTTTATTTGGGAACACGAAGCTGAGAACAATGTTATTTAATTCTGATGGTTGGAGATTCAAATACTGAAGAAAATAGCTGCTTTCCTAGTTTTAAAACAAATTCAACCAATTACAATACATTAATTTTGAGGTGGATCTTTTTTAAAATATTCTTATCTAAAATAATTTTTTAAAGTATTCTGGAAACAAAGAATGAAAAATGAGAAAATCTGTTTTGGAGAGAGTGAAGTCTTCAGTAACAATTCATATAAAAATTATAATGTAATGAGAGATTGCTGGAGGTGCTGATGAGGAACTTAAGGAGTTGGGAAAGGAGACATTATTGCCCCCATGAAAGCTTTTAAGAGAGAAGACTTTCGGACTTGGTGCATAGAAGACGTGCAAACAGCATGTAATATTTTATTGAGGCTGGGACATTGGTGAATGTACTCCATCCACTTTAGTACACATATCAAATGTAAATGAGAAGGAAATCTAATCTTGCTATGGATGCTGACACTTGTATACTGGAATGTACGAATTTGCCATCTATGAACATATCAGTCCTAAAAAACTGGGTGCCCCTTATTTGTATAAGCATCTTAAAAGACTGCTGGTTTTTCCGACTAAATTTCATTGCAATTGTAGTTAGAAAAATAAAGTATAGCAATCCATTCACTATGTGGTTTTAAGTTTTATTTCTTATATCTTGTGGGGATACTTAGATAGTCTTTGTTGGATTCTTTTTCTACTCTTTGAGAGAATGTGGGCAAGTTAAGGAATATTTGTAATTTCTGTTCAGGTCTGTAGATTGCTTATCTTGCAAGCCTGCTATCAATGTCAGTCCTGTGACTTGGCCTGCAGTGTTGAAAATGTTTTTTCTCTGTTTCTTCCTGACACTGCCAGTGTTACACTAGATCAGCTGTTGACAATACATATGGGAGTAAAGTAATGAAGCTCAGCTTGGAAAAAATAGCAGTACTGGTGAGGATGTGAGAACACCTCCTGGGTTTGCCAGCGTGGATTGCAAAGTTTGAATTGCCCCAGGCCGGGGGATCTGAAGGATCACTGCTCGCCTTGTGTCCCTTCACAGCCCTCATCTCTGTCTGATTTGCTGGTGCACGTTGCCAGCATCGCACCTCTCAAGAATTCAGGGCTTGTTTAGCAGGGAGTTCATACTTCTGCAGCCTGCTTACTAAGGGGAAAATGCTAAATTTTTGAAAGCCCAATGTTGCAGTTTAAGAGGTTTTTTACGTTCATTTCTGTGGAGAGGAAATGGGACATTTAGTGAGGGCTTATTTGATTAATTTATCTGGTAATGATTTGGTTTTAATTATTTCAGATTCTCACATACCAAACTTATTGGGCATGCAAGTACATTTCAAAGAAATGGGATTTTTACTTTAAATAGTGGTTTTGAAAAAAATTGAAAAGTAGGGGAAAAGGAGAGTACAAATAGGGATAAATTATTCATATGCTATGTTTTCCTGTCTGAGATAAACATCAGATAACAAACTCAGGCCCAAAGGGTATATGTTGGCAATCAATTCTGCTCAGCCAGACATTCATAAATATGATTTATTTAAATTATGTGGTGTTCAATAAACATCCAAATCTTTATTTATACCTCTTGATTTGCCAAAATGTTTTGCTTAAAATCTAAGGCTATGAGGAAATATGATAAGGGCTACTGTCACCATCTGTTAAAGGAGAAAACTTGACATAATTTTTGGAAGAAACATGCATATTTTCTTCTGAAAAAATATTATGAAAGATTTCGTATGTCATGGTCAAGGAGCAAAAGGAATGTAAAGAATTTTTTAACCTACTTTTTATAGGCAAGTAGCTAAAATAGTTGTTTCAAGAACGTAGTGGGGTTATCGAGAAGTAATAAAGAATTTCTGTAATCTTCCGCTACCTTTGCTTAGACAGATGTTGCAAGTGGAGAGAGCTTCCTTACCTTTCATTTCTTTACCATAAGCAGTTTGT
Organism: Leptocoma aspasia; assembly: GCA_013399835.1. Taxonomy (NCBI): domain Eukaryota; kingdom Metazoa; phylum Chordata; class Aves; order Passeriformes; family Nectariniidae; genus Leptocoma; species Leptocoma aspasia. Next base: position 209,123 of record VXAX01005245.1, on the reverse strand, counting down.
GATCACAAAAGTGGACTTGTCTGTGCATGAAAGGGCTGTGTAGTTTCAGAACATTATGGGGAAAAATAATGAAAGTAATTTTTATGTGAAGCAAATTATAAACAAGCAGGAACATGAATTTTTGGCACATTTTAGGAGATTGAAGTTCACTAAACTTGTTAATCACTATTCACAGTGGTCCCTGTAGATATTCTTGGATTTCTTTTGGCTCCAGTTTACTTTACTGTTGTGACAGCTAGAAGTTATGTGTTATTTTAATCCTCAAAAGCCATAAAGGGATTAGGCCCACATAGCACTAGATTCTTCAAGAAAATATAGACAAATTATTTTCCTTCCTAAAGGTCTTACTCTGTTGTCTTTAGAGTTGGAGAAAGAAAAGGCAGGGAGAAGGGATGTGATATGTATGCAGAAATATCAATTTAGTGTGCAACTTTAGATTTGGTTCTTACTTGTATTGTATTAGATCATATGTGAACACTTACTATCGTTTTATTATTTTGTTCTACAATGGTTTCCTTCCCAAGCTGTTTTTGAAGGGAAAAGGAAACTAAGGAACCACACAATCACGTGTTTTGTGTGAGAGAGAGGAAGAGAGAGAAAAAAATTGTTATAAGTTTTGTAGAAAGTTGTAGTAGGGTGGAGAGACGACAGTCTGCAAAACATTTATGAGATTATCCAGATCCACATTGCTACAAAGAGCCATTGGAAGTGGCTCCTCTCTCTGAAGAATTGCTTTTGCCTATTGTTAAAGTCTATGCTGTCACTTTGTTTCATCATATAACATGTATTTGTAGTTTTAACAGTTAATGTCCTCTGAAAAAGGAACTGGGCTATCTAGATTTGTAATAGGGCAATTGGGCCCTTAATTTTTTAAAAATGTTTTCTATGTTCTTTAAAACCCAGAACATTCAGTTTTCCTTAACAAACAATGTCCTTCAGCAAGAGATTAATCACAAACAAAGGAATAGTGTTTGATAAATATTAGATGTTGAAAATTACCAGGAGTGGTAAAATAACTAGCTGGTCCCATGGAATCCAAGCAATTACAACAGGACTAGCAGTGGTAGTTAATAAAATGCTTGCCTCCAGGCAGATAACACACCTTTCTGTCACCTTTGATTGTTCAGTCTGTTGTGTCTGCAAACAACATGAATCCCATTGTCCTGCAAGAGACAAGAATCTCAGAAGCACCCCTTTGGGGGTACTGCAGTGAGCTTGGAAGTAATAATAGCTTCTGAGAAGACACATCTATCACTACTATTGTTTGTGTTTGACTATCAGGAATGCAAAGAATATTGAAGTATTACAGGAGATTTTATAGCAAAATTATAGATGAGATACATATGTCTGACTTGGCTTAGCTTAGAGGAATTCTAATCAATTTCCCAGTGAAGACATTTCAGTGTTACACATTTAGAAGCTTTTATTAATCATAACCCCTTAGGCACCTCCAATACGAAGTTTTGGCATGAAGCAGTTTGCTTTCAGCTACACCTGTGCAATTCTTCTGAAAAAGGCTTTTCTCATCTCACTCTCAAATGATTACAGAACTGAAAACACGACTGAGAGCAATGAAACAGAGTGCTGATGGAATTGGAGCACAAAGACTTGACATTGCCCTTTGTGAGAAGGGCAACCACACTAAACAGCACCTTTGGCAGAACCAGCATACAAAATGCTTTCATTAAAAAAAAAAGATATCTGACAATAATCAATTTTTATCTAGACTCTCAGCTGTAGTATTGAGTTGTGTACATTCAGTGTTCTGCTGGTAGATTAGATGCTCTCTTCATTCCAAAGTGACTTGAAGTAATGGTGTCTTGAGATTTTATTGACTAAATCTGTCAATCCCCTAAATGTTAAATCCCTTCAAAGGCTTACAAAAAGCACATCTGGAAACCCCATTCATTGTCCAATCTAAAAAAAAACTGGGTTCTGAAATAAAGAAGAGGTTGCTTGGCTTAAAACCTGCTTTTGTTTCCATTTAACTGAAAGGTAAATACCTTACTGGTTTAAATGGGAACAAGATGAGATTCTTGATGTATTTTATGTCTGAGATTTGCAAGCTGTTTTGCTTCTGCAGCAATCTGAACTGTAGTTTAATTGAGTTATGCTAACAGGACTTAATTTTTCAAATATAAAAAATATACAATCCAAAGCTTTTTTTCAAGTTTTAGTCTGCATATTCCTGGGGATTTTGATGCTGTCTCAGTTTAGTAAGTTATATGTATATATTTTTAAGGAACTAAACATTAAAAAAAATCAGACTCTAGATATTTGAATATTGTCTAATGAGACACTTCTATGTATATCTAGAAAACGAAGATATACCAGTTTTTTAATTTATGATTTAAGTCATATGAAGCATTTTTTCAAAGGAAGCTCAATTTCTTTGAAGAAAGGCTTAGCTGGCATGGGTTTACTGTTAGTTATTAGGATTAAGAATAAAATTTAAAAAGTGAATCCTCTTATAATTGGGCCAGATCCTCAGAAGGTATAAATCATAAAAGCTCAGTGTAAGTAAAGCAAGCTCTGACAATTTCCATCAGTTTAAGATTTGACCTTCTCCCCAGAAAATTATTTCTCTCAAGATCATACTTCCTATATTTGTCTTACTTTGTTCCTGGCAGAGAATTAATTAACACATAATTGCTTTGGTGAACTCAGGATAAAACTTCTCTGTTCAAGAACTCTATTCATTTACTGATTAACTTGCTTCATGGCTGAGTTAGTTCTGCAGGGTCGTGCTGTACTAATGACCAGAGCACAGGAACGTTGTCAAACCAATGAGGACAAGGTAGGCTTGGAAGTATTCCAAATTCTGTTGAATTAGTCACTGAAATTTCAGCTTTGGGGACAGAGTTGAAAAGTAAGTTGAAGAGAAAGTACTTAAAGAATTAGATTCCTATTCCAGACAGAGGGAGTGGGAGGGAGGCATTACTGGATGAGACTCAAAGAAAGATGAATTGAACAAAAATGTGAAGAAAAATTGTTTTTCGAACTGCATAAAGCATGTTACTGATGATTTTTCAAAGCATTGTGATTATTCCTTTTTTACTGTAATTTAATTTTGTTCTTTTCTGACACTGCCTGATAGTGCAATCTTTGCCAGTATGACGGCCTGCGTCCATACAGAGCATGTCTACATAAAGGCTTATCAGGTCTAGCTCAGATTTTTTTTTTAAGTTTCCTCTTTTTCACAGCCTAGATTTTATGCCATGACAGACTACTATACATAACCCAAAAACATGCTGTATTTGAGACTCAAAACTTGTTAACGTCAAAGAGGGGTCAATTGCAAATACTCAATATCCCTCAGAGAGATCCCAGAGACAGGTATAGTCTCTGGACACGTGGTTCCAAATCCATGAGCACTACTGAGATAATGACACGTGTACTTGAAGGAAAATAGGCTGCTCAAAGATTAGGGGAGCCTGTGTTTTTTCTCCTAATCTGTAGTTCTGTTGTTGATTTTTTTCAATAGCATTCAGTTGAAAACTTTCAGCAGGTGCAGTACATTCCAGCTTCACACGGGCTACCACAAAAGCTAGGTTTCAGGAAATAGGGCAGAATCTTCCTAATTGTGTCTTAGATTTTCAGCTATTTTTTTTTTAAGCTGCTGAGAGTTATTGTAGCCTAAGAATTATTGAATGGTAGATACTAAACACATCACAAATGTAGTTTTTGAAATAACCCTGGCTGTATTTTTTTTTCCTGGGTGAAAAAATTGATTTCAGCTTTACCTAATTGAATCATCTCTGGTAAATTAAATTCTATTGAAAGATAAGCTCTATTTTTAGCTTTCACATCAGTTAGTAGATCAAGTGGAAGCTGTACCTATGAGCTTATTTGGACCTGCCAGCTCTTGTCAAGGTTGCAAACTGTTTGGACTTCAGTGTTACCTTGGATGACTTCACAACAGTATGAAAACTCTAGCTTTTCTCCTGTAAAGAAGAGAAACAAGTACTTCTATTTCTCACTCTCTAGAATCTGGTCAGTATTTTGATTTAATTTTGTAAGTGAGAAGTGAAACTCAATTTGTTAAGTTTCAAAGCTTCATCAAAACGTGCAATAGAGAAAATCATTAAAGTTAGATGCTGTTAACAAAAAGAATTTCAGCAATGTGTGTCTAATACTATAAGGACATTACAATTATGATTGAGCTGTAAAAATTGAGTACAATTTTAATAATATTTAGATGCATATCATAATAATGTACAATTTTAGCTTAATTATAATGACAAATAAAGGTTGACTTGTTTCATTTGGGTGGTTTTTTAACTATAGTAAAGTAAGTTTCCAGAAAGCAACCAACCAGCCAAACCCAATAAAAATTGTTTCTGGTGTTGAAATTTTTCAATCTTTTTAATAATTCAGTAAAATTGAAACCTTTTATGTCTACAAATCTCTTATATTGCACAGCTGGAGTCTGATATTCTGCTTATTATGGCAGAACATTTCTGTAGGAGTTTCTATGTACCTTTCTGTGAATCAGTGAATGTGGTTCAAAACCCTGCCAAATTCTGCCTGACAATATATAATAACATATATACTCAAGATCTTCTAGTAAATCAAGAGGAAATTGGACTATTTTTTCAATCGTCTGCTTGAAGCTCTTTCTTTTTGAAGAATGAGGAAAAGATTTTCTTTCCCCTTCCTCTCTCACCACCAGAAGACAGAGCTATCCATGAAGAAGCAGAAATCTTCAATAGATTTTGCCCCTGCTCTACTAAAGCCACTGTCACACCATGCAAACAACTTTCTAAACTGCCCCAGATGCAGGTAAATGATAGTCAATGCACAGATTGTGCAGTGACTATCATCAGCCTTTGCAGATTACGGAATTCAGCTTTAGGAAAGGCTTTGGGGGAGGTGGCTGTGCTGTGTGTCAGGCAAATCAATTTAGATAATGTAAGTCTTGCAACAAGCCCTGATAAAACATGTTACAATTATTCAACATTGACTGAAATGAAGAACTGAGACTAAAATGAGAACTGTTCTTTAAACTGATACTTATTAATGTGTTGATACTGTATTTTTATGATGGGAACAGCATTAACTTCACCAAAGATTGGTTTGCATTTGAGCTAGTTACAGTAGTCAGTGAGAAGCACTTACTTTTGTCACTATGGTCTAGGTATAAATGCATTTTGTTCTCCAGATAGATAACTGAAATGGAGCAGAACACAATCCCAAAACATGTTTTAACTCCCTATAAAAAGACACTGAAGTGACTTGTTTTGCTGTAAATCTCCATGTGGTTGGTGCCTGAAGTTAGGTAAGATGAATACCGTAAATCAAGGGTAAATAAAAATTTCTTATTTAGAGGCATTAGCTATAGAAAGTTTAGGACTTTGTATGTTACAGTTAATTCCTTATTTTGCAGTCAAACATCAAGAGACCACTACATTTCCTAAATGTCTAGAAGAGTGGGAAGAGACAAATCCTAAACCCTGCTGTAGCAGATACTCATTTTATGAAGAGTCACAGAACTCAGTCACACATCAGGGAAAGGTAGGTGTTTGCAGTAAAAATACAGATGACTTTACAAGTTAATTATATAAATAAAATATGTTGGAAATTTTAAAGCATAAGTGAGGGGTTGCTCTTTTCTTTAATTTTTGAACTATATATCAAAGCCAAGGACAGAATAAAACACTTATGATTGTTTGTGCAAGTAAAGAGTAATCTGAAAAAGTTCACAATGGATGGTAATTTATATATATTTTATATATATATATTCTGGATTTATATCAACAGAAATATGTAGATGCAGAGATAAATAGAAGCCTCTTTTGCTTCTTCCTTCACATTTATGTATTTCACAATTTTAATTCTCAAAATAAAGATGTCTCAAATTATTAAAATTTGGAGGTAACAACTTTCTCTTTGGAAAATAGAGAACAAGGTCTCTGGAATAAGTTATCCACACTGTCCTTCCATATGGGGCTGTGGGGAACTGATAGACAGTCGGGCCACATCAGTCTGGTCTTTATGTTGGACCTATCACAAGGGTATTTGCACTGCAGTTCCCCACTGCTTCCCCCCAGTTCCATTTAACGATCTGCACTCCTCCCACTCGAGTTTTGAGGCTGAGGCTGTGCACACTGGTATCACTGACTTTGTCACTGCACGTCACCTCTCGGTCTCTTTGGCAATGAACAAAGGGAACTTCTCCAGAGGAGGCAGCAGCAGCTGTAGAACAGCTTCCAGTTGGAGATCTCTGGTAATTCGGGGAACTTCAGGTGCATTGATTACTGAGGGAAGTAATTAATGGTTTCCTGAGTGCATCCATTTACCTTGTTTACCTTTGCAGGTAATTTGTGTAATCCAGAATAGAGGCATAGAGCCCTATATGACAAAATAGTTTGGAATTCAGCATCTGCCGTGGACTGTACCTTTTTTGCCTCAGCAATCTCATAAACTGCATTTTGTCATTACTCTTCTACTGACCCTAATTCTTGATCTAAAGTGACCCAAATTCTGGCATTGCTGGTGTTTCCATGAAAAATTTGATACAGCTAAGTGTTTGAAATTCAATTTGTAGTGGAATCTAATTGAGAAGTTGATGCAGAGCCTTTCTCATGGCTTAGATAACAGCAGGAGTGGTAGCCCCAGGTTATAGTCCCTCCTTTGGCTTCCAGAAAATGTCAGTTTAAGGTTTTAGTGCTAATTTTAAAAGCAGTGTAAGACTCATGCCGCCAACTACCTGAAGGAACAATTTTTTTAAAATGTCAATCTATTATATAATCAGTGTGCAGAACAATGCAGAGTGTGAGACCAGCATCTGAGAACTGAAGGTAAAGCCTTGGCAGCTAGAAAGTTCCAAGAAACTTCCAAAAAAGTGGTTGCATCAAGTAAGTCCTTACTGAGAAACACTGCATTCAGAAAGATCCTTTTCAGCAAATGAAGGATGTACGAAGTCTTAAAACTCTGCCAGCTTTCCCCCTCAAAAGACAAAACAAAAAAAAGTTTAACTGGCTTTTTACAATTACCATGGCTTTTTCAAAATGTGTTCATTGTTCCCAGACTTGATCCTTGTCCAAAATGAGACACAGATGTTAAGAGAATGTGACTTTGCTATGTTTGAAAAAATGTTCAAAATTGTAGTGATACATACATGTTCAAAATTTCAGATGAAAAAACTAAAAGTAATGAATGACCTGTAGCTAATCAGCAGACATGGCAGGCATTAGTTTTCAGTAGCATGCTATTGGAAATTGCTTGTAACTCCCATTTTATAACAGTTATAATAAATGCGTTTATCAAGTCTCAGTGCGCAAATGTTACCTTTGCCTGTCACAAGATGGCAGTGCAAGAACACACATAGCATTTGTTCACGGAGTGCTTTCATTATTATTATTTCACAAAGTACTTCCAAACTTGCCTGCATTTCCTGCAGGCCCTGGCAGCCAGACACCTTAGTGGGTGAAACACTGTCAGCTGAGCGTTGGGGCTGCTCACACGTCTCTGCCTCCAGGACATCTCTGCACACCCTTCTTCTTAGTGGCATCAGTGCTGGGGCAGGGCAGGTGTGCAGAGATCCACTCCATCCCCACCACACATCCTCCTTGGGTGCAGAGTTGTGCTGATCATCCCCTTAGATCGGGGGATCCTATGTACATGGAGCCTTTATCATCCCTCATTTCGTGAGGCCAGACTCAGCTCTCTGAGGTAACAGTGGATTAGTTACAGAGAAATGTCTTTAGTGTAGTAGGGATGGCTGTGACACAAGATGCCTGAGGCTGCTGTTGAGTTGTAGAAGAGGCAGATGGAGCAGGCAGGGGCAAGTGAAAAATGCTGTGTGAAAGTCCCTGCTGTGTAGTGAATGGTTTGGTTTTGGATGAGTAGGGTGGTTCTACCTCAGACACCACGTGGGAGATGTATAAAGCAATGGTGTCATCACATGTTGTTCATCTACGCTGTGGTTTCCAGCACCGTGTGTGCTGTCAGGACTCCTCTAATCCCTTTGGGTTCTCCTTCCCATCTCTCTGAATGCCCACAGGAGTCCATAGCACAATGACAGGGAAAGTGTCTGAAGTTGGTTGTACAGAAAAGCAGGGGGCTCTGTAACCACTGCTCCCCAGGATGTCCCATAAAAACCCAATAAATTGACATCCTGCCCACTCTGACTTGCTTCTATGAAAAACAGGGAAAGATTTTGAGCACCTGGCCCAGCTCCAGGCCATTTGTTCTGTGAAGGGACAGTAGCAGGTAGGGAAGATCCACACACGCTCCCCTGACAGACTGATAGATGGAGGCATGCCTTTTGTTTGGGCTCAGGCAGGGTGGTGTTCCCTGCCTGTGTCTGCTCTGCTTGCAAGTGACAGAGGCCAAAGCTGTGGCACAGCCTGCATGGCTGCCACTGAACAGCACGTGGGACTCTGGAACATGTATCCCCCTTCCATGGGGTGCAGTCCTTCAGGGAAAGGCTGCTCCACCATGGGTCCCTCAGGGGGTCATAGGTCCTGCCAGCAAACCTGCTCCAGCATGGGCTTCCCTTGGGGTCACAGCCTCCTTTGGGCATCCAGCTGCTCTGGCATGGGGTCCTCCCCAGGCTGCAGGTGGATCCCTGCTCCACCACGGACCTCCATGAGCTGCAGGGACACAGCTGCCTCACCATGTTCTCCACCAGAAGCTCCAAGGGACTGGAACACCTCCTCCTCCTCCTTCTGCACTAACCCTGAGGTCTGCAGAACTGTTTATCTTGTGTATTCTCACTCCTGTCTCTCTTGACTGCTGTAGAAGTTGAGCACTTTTATCCCCCCTTGTTAATACATTAGCCTTAATTAGCATTAATACATACAGGGGCATCACCACCACTGCTGATGAGCTTGGCCTGGGCCACTGGTGGGTCCACCTTGGAGCTGTCTGGCATTGGCTCTCTGAGACATGGAGGAAGCTTCTGGCAGCTTCTCACAGGAGAAGCTCTGTAGGCCTCCCTGTAGGCCTCCACCACCAAAATCTGGCAAAACAAACCCAATACAAGCCTGTTGAAGAATTAGGAAATAAGGTTCTATAATGGTGTCAATGAGCCGGGGCCCAGACGAAAAAGCGTGGTGAGTCAAACTGGTAGCCTCAATCCACCATCACACTGGATGCACTCGTGTGAGCAATTTGTCTCTTTTCAGACAGCAAGGACATTGCGTTTGTTTAATTTTCTACCTTTCCCTTGACTAATAGAACCATTAATAATGTAGAATTTTATCTTTTACAGATTTAAAAGATCATTTTACTGTATCTGTTCCTCCAGCTAAGTACTTTTTATTCCGGTTAGAAAGTAAACTTGTGCTTTTGAAGTGGAATGAATTAATATTTTGTGCTAACTTGTGTTTGGTTGCTGGCCTATGTGCAGTGAAATAAGAACTTATTTCCTCCTATTCTCATATTTTTAGGCTTTTAATCCTGGTTTGTGCAGGGACATTTCTGGTCCCTGAACCGCTGTTATCTGTCTGATAAATGGTTTGAACGTTTTCTAGCAGCAGATTTGCCTGTCCCAGGTCAGACTTTCTTTGCACCCACCCTGCACAGGAGCTCCTGGCAGTGAGGACTGGCCTGCCCAAAGAAGCATTTGTTGCAGGTCCTTCTTTTGGAGACAATGACAGTTTGCTAACAAGGATACAGAGCACCCACTGCCTCTTGTTCTCTGTGCCCAGGCATCCCAGTTCAACTGGGAGACACAGAACACTCAAGACCAGTGTCTCTAGATTCTCACCCCAGCTGAACGCCTTGGTTTGGCTTTCAAGCAATATCTGAATCTGGTGGACAGAGCTTAATGATCATATTTCTCTCATGTTTTCATATATTAGGTGAACATGTGCTTTTCACAACTTACTATTTCTTGAGCACTACTAACATAATTTAAAAATAATGGAAGTGGTGAATTATGGGTTAGAATTACAGAAAATTCCATGTTGGACGGGACCTCTGGAGATCATCTGTACCAATCTCCAGCCAACAGCCAGGCCTTAGATTCCATTTTCCAGAGGACTGTCTAGCCAAGGAATATTTCTAAGCCAAGGGGATTCCACTACTTTGCTGGGCTGCCTGTTCCAGTGTTTAATTCTTCTCAAGATGAGTAATCTTATTTCTTAAATCCAAATGAGAATTCCTGTGGAACAAGATGTACTTGCTGTCTCTTGACCTGCTACCGTGCATCCTAGAGAAGAGAGTACTTCCAGTTTCCTTGTAACTTCTCTAAGGTGTTGAGAGACAGTGGCAAAGCAGTTTCAGGTAGAGGTGGACCTTTTGGAGATTTCTGTGTGGTTATGGGCACCCTGTGTTAGCTCTCTGTGGTGATCACATGAAATATTCTATGCTTTCAAAGGCTTTGTGAATCTATTTTATTTTGTGAATATTCAGGTAAGAGGATTAAATGCCTTAAATGATGGGCTCAAAGCCCACATCTTTCGGTGGGAGCTGAAACAGAATCAAAATCTGCATCTTTTTAAGTCCAAGTGTGTATGACAATTTCAAAAGACCTTGGCATTTGAATCAACTCTCTTTCTCTGAGGATTGAAATCCTAAAATCAGCTGCAGTGTGCAATAGTTTCATTGTGAGCACTGGAATATCATTTGATTGCATTTAGTTTTCCCTTGTCCTGCCAATGGTTCTGCTTATTCTGAATTTTTCCAAATTACCCCAAGTCAGTAGTTAATCACAAAAATAAATCAGGTCTTTCTGCTGATTTTTTTCCTCCTATGTCTCTGCTGTTTTCTATGGGAAATTTCTATCACTAAGCTAGTTAAGCCGATTAGCTGAGTTGAATTTTTCATGTAGCCCTTTTCAAATGAAGCACCATGTAAAAGCAATAACGGCTCTTAAATAACATAATAAATTTTAAGAATAGAAATAGCAAATGAGACTATCAGCTGGTCACAGGACATCAACATTTCTTTCATAATTCTTTTTTTTTCCTTTTGTTGGAGCTGGGTTAGTAAGGAAAAAGCATTTATAATCTTGTTATATAGGAGCTCTCCAACAGAGGCAGGAGTGATACAGCTCAATTTTCCAAGGAGCTTCATTGTGGCCATTTATCACAATCAGATATTTGACTCAAGTGCAAAAATGTAGAAAACTAAGGTTATATCAGGTCTCCAAGAAAGATTAAAAGTAACCCAAACAGTAGAGGAAAAAAAAAACAAACAAAAAAACCCCCAAAAACGAACCACCACATAATTTTCCTCTCATAGACTGAAACTTTATCTAAATTTGCAGCCAAGGTGAGAATATTTTCCATGGAGAAAAAGGATAAAAACAGGATAAAAGATACACGCTGAATCTTATTTTCCCCAGAAATGTGCAATCCAGTTTCCTGGTAGGGATGTTATGAAGTGTGTAGCTGACACTAGGATAATTTCCACAATCTTTTTGAAAGATGGTATGGTGGAGGGAGTTTGTTGCATATGTTTTGGGAAAATAACAAGTGGTACCTCAGAATATGAGACATTTGGACTATTTCTAGGTGACCTATTTTTCAGAATTTTTAGAGCCTTGAGGCAAATCCCAAACTTTGACCAAGTATTTCTAAGATACAGGCAAGTTGCTTCTTCAGTTTAATGCCTATAGGTTCTGCAATGTAAAGAAAGTATGTTTAACATTATTGTAACCTTGAAGCCAAATCAGCTTTAAGAACAAAACTTGCCCTGTATCCAGGGGTCCTGAGTGTCAGACTGCTTGTGTGAAGGTGGCACCTCGTGGTTTGTTGCGGAAGACAAAACTGTGGTTGCCTTTTTGTTTGGCACCTCATTGCAGCACAAATCGTGGCTTTGACGAGCATCTGGGGAAAGCCCCAGAGGCACAAAAACCACACTGCAGGCACAAGATGTGCATTGCCACTGAATTTCATGTGCCGGTCTGAGAAGCCATCTCATTGTTAACCATCAGGACACAGCCACTGTCTCACTGGTGAAGTTTTCACAGCAAACCACCACGTTTACTGACTTGTTATTTTTCTAGGACTCAGAGGGCAAGCAGGGGTGTATGTCTGGGAGAGCCAAAGGGCAAGGACAGTCCTCAAGTTTTCACTCAGGTCTCAACATTGTGTTTTCCTTGCGGGAAACTGTGTCTTCCTCTGTTGAAGAAACTCTGTAACTGCATTTGGGAAAACAGAGTGAGACTTAGTTCACAAGTTCTGGGCTTTATTTATGTTTAATACAGATTCACAGAAAATTCACAGAGCACAGTGAGTTGCAATTTGCTATAGTTTTTTAGGTTAAAATAGAAAGTATCTTTGCACAAACCAAGTGCTTGCAAGCAGGTAACTGAATTTTCTGAAGACTGCAGATTTGAGCTGTAGCCACATTAACATGAGCAGAGCATAGATCAGTGTGAGCTCTAACCAGTGGCTGGTTGAATACTTGCTGGTTTTACAGATATCCTCTTTAGCCATTAGACTGCAAATTCTGCCCTTGTGTATTGGGTTTTGATGGCAAGGTTTTGGCAGCAGGGGGCTACGTGGGTGGCTTCTGAGAGAAACTTCCAGAAGCTTTTTCCCCCATGCCTTATAGAGCCAATGCCAGCTGGCTCCAAGACAGATCCACTGCTGTCTGAGGCTGAGCCCATCAGTGTCTCTGGATAACATAATTAAGAAGGGTAAAAAAACCCTAAAACTGCAATATCAGCTGGAGAAAGCATTGGGAATATGCGAGAGAAACAACTCTGCAGACACCAGGATCAGTGAAGAAGGAGGGAAGGTGCTCCAGGTGTCAGAGTGGAGATTCTCCTTCAGGCTCTGTTGAAGACCCTGGAGAGAAGCTGTGCCCCTGCAGCCCATGGAAGTCCATGGTGGGCACCTGGTGTCCATCCAGGGTCAGCCCACCACACCTTGCTAAAATCAACAGCAAAGCTCCTCTTGGCATCAGCATGGCCATAATGTTATCCAAAGAATCTTTTTCAAACCAGTAAAATCTTTCAAAATGCAGGAAACTTTAAAATGTGACCAGCTTTGTGGCAGTTTTTTGTAATCTTGGGGTGGATTTATAGCAAGAACATTTGCAAGATCCATGTTAATGAAATGTGCAGCAGGAGTTCTCAGCATGCACGGTGACATTCATCACTGTCAAACTCCCTCTTTGAATTAACACCCTCCCAACGTATTAATGAGGGCTTTAATCTCAAAAGACAAATCTGATCCACAATTGAATTCACAGGGAGTCGCATTCCTCATGCATGAGTATAGGAAAACCTTGTAAGCTCCTAGCTGAGCTGCTAAGGCCTTTGAAATGGTTTGTGTGTGTCCTCCTCACACTGACATCACACCAACTCCAGATTTTCTGCTTTGTGTATTCAATATAAATTCATAAGGGTTTTGGTCCTGTATGCGCCAGCAAAATGTACCAGATATTTTTAGAAAGGAAAAGTGTCAAGGACAGATTAAAAGGGTTGTACAAATTTCCACCAATGTTCAGCTCACGGGAGGATAAGCTTGTAGCTTTGAAAAACAGCCCTTGTTTTGTCTTTATGCCTGGCATGACAAATCCTCTGTGTTCTGTAAAATGTTTTTCTCTTATTTGCTTCTGTGTAAACCTGAGGTTGTTTGGTAGAGACACTTCACCACGGGGTCCACTATAGGCATGCCTGAATGATGTAACTAGTGAATGTTTGAAAATGCAAAATTTGTGACCTTGTTACAGTGGTTATGAATACAATAATTTACTCTTTTTTCAGTGTATATAATTTTTTTCTGGAGAACTGTGGAGTTAATGGCACTCTTAGAGTTATTTTTCCCAATGAATATGAAAAAATATTTAAGAGTTCACACAATCCATCTCTAAAAGAAACACAGCTAATCTTTCATTTAATACGTATACAGGAACTAGACAAGTTTTCACCTATAAACTTCCTTTAAATAAAACAAACCAGCAACTTTTCCAGTAATTCATTTCATAAACATTCTGATAAAATCTCTTACAATGTTGTCTTTCTGGAACTCAAATATTCTGGAGGTAATATGCTGGCACCTTGGAAGAAACTGACAATTTGTGAACTCAAGTTATCATGACTGCCACCTTTTTCAGGAGCCAAAATACTTTCTGGTAATAATACATCAGGTCAACTCATAAGAAGATTTTATTAGTGTTTCAAGCAGTTGCTGCTTGGGTGATTTATTTATTACAACTGTTTCAGAAGTCAGAATATAAACTATGTCCTGAGTAAAAAAGAGCTGATGTAAATTAAAATATGGTTTGGGTAGTTTAAGCTCATTACCTCATGTCTTCAGGTTTTGGTTTTATTGGAAGACATTTCATTATTTTTTTTTCTATTTGGTTTCATCATGATTCTTTAATTCCTGGTTTAGGACAGCACAAAAAGCACAATTTTATAGAGTACATAGCAACAGCTGTTTTTGTGGCATTCCTGCCCTGATTTCCCTCATAAACATGAAATATCATGAAGAAAAATAGTGGTTCTAATAACTTTGGACTTTTTCCATCCATTATGCTTTTTCAGAAGATATATTCTCTTTCTCAAAATGTCTTGCAGGCAGAATAAGGCAGGCTTCTGCATTTTCTCCTCTCCCAATCTACTCCCTTCCAGGTATCATTCACGTTACTAAAAATCTCATATATATGCTGTCTCAAAATGCCTTGTCTTCTGCTGTCTCTGCAGACTCTGGTGTCTGCAGGTTTCTCTGACAACTGCTCTCCTCTATCCAACATTTTCTATCCATACTTGTATTAATCCATGAAGAATATTACTGGGAAACTTGGCTTTTTTTGCTTGTTTATAATTCTGAAGTAAGAAATAAGAAGGAAAAGGGGTACAAAACTGTGTTATTCATTACCCTTATTTATGTAAATGCATTAAATAGTAAATAATGGAATTGTAGAATCGGTTCAGTTGGAAGCAGCCTTAAGGATGATCAAGTTCCAATGCCCCTTCCATGGGCAGGGACACTGTCCACTAGGCCAGGGTGCCCCATCGAACCTGGCTTTGACACTTCCAGGGATGGGGCAGCCACACCTTCTCTGGACAACCTGTACCACTGACTCACCTTCACAGCAAAGAACTTATTTCTAATATCTAATCTAAACCTGCTCTCTGTCAGTTTAAGGCCATTGGTCCCTGTCCTCTCACTCCACCTGTCCTTTCCACTTGGAAACAGTCCCTCTCCAGCTTTCCTGCACATAGGAGGAGTTGTTACAAAATCCCCTCAGAGCTTTCTCTACTCTGGGCTGAACAGCCACCATTCTCCCAGCTTGTCTCCATGGGAGAGTTGCTTCTGCTCTCTAATCATCTTCATGGCAGCCCCTGGACTCACTTCACCAGGTCCTTCTCCTTCTTTTGTTGACAGCACAAGAGCTGGGTGCAACATTCCAGGTGGGGTCTCACCAGAGCAGAGCAGAGGGGCAGAATCCCCTCCCTCTCTTGCTGCCCATGGTGCTTTTGATGCAGCTCAGGACTCATTCAGCTTTCTGGGATGTGAGTGCACATTGCTGGGTCATTCTGAGCTTCTCATCAACCAATACCCCTTAGTCCTTCTCCCCAGGGCTGCTCGCAGTCCATTCCCTGCACAGCCTGTGTTTGGGATTGCCCCGACCCAAGGAGTTGCACTGAAGGGTGTTACTCAGTGCATTGCTCCCAGCCAGGCAGTGGAGAGTGACTGGTGGAACTGATTGCAAATCTCACACACTCCAGTTTATTAGACCTTACACAATACATTATTTATCATTATCTTGCAATTATTGTTTTACTTATATTGACATATAAACTGGGAAGGCAAGTCTTATAAACAAACAGAAGACAACAATTTACAGAAAAAATAGCATATGTATTCCAATTCTTCATTTATTCCCTCCTGGTTCTCAGAGAGCCCTGTGACTTGTGTTCCTGGAGGCTGAAAGAGCTGCTTACGTTGCACAAGAAGGAAACCACTTTCTTCTGGGCTTTCAGAAGGCACTCTTATGACAGATATTATTGTTCTGAAATATATGGGCCGTGAAAAGGAACGTGGATTTGTCGCAGAGCCTGGGATCTCGTAGGGGTTTCTTGGGATGAAGTCTAAATTTGTAAGCAGAACATTCACTGTTTCTCATCACATCAGCAACCAGAGTTTACAAGCTGAAGAGCGCAGTGCTCGCTAGCTTCTCCAGCTTTAAACACACTGACTGCAAGTGAATCCTTCTGCATGCATTCCAAACACCTGCTCCTCAGCTCAGCTCAGCTCAGCTCAGCTCAGCACAGCTCAGCTCAGCTCAGCCCAGCCACACTAGCTCATAAAAATGTATTTTTTATTCTTCTTTGATGAATTCCTAAAAATAAGTTACTTGAATCTTAGAGTTTATTTTGTCTTGATGAAGATAAACAAGCAATGTACATAAAAATGCAAAGGTTATTTAAATGGGATGTAAGTTAAAAGCAGCAGTACATCTATATCACCTGAAAAACAGGAGACCTGGATATGAATATTTTTACTTGGGCTCATTTTTAAGATAACTAGTGCAGTTAGAAGCTGTGTTAATTTTTTAAAATTAGTATTATAATTGTTAATGCACAGGTATTGCAATGTTAGGGTTTTGAATTATTCAGTGAATAACAAGATAGCAAACATGAATATAAGACTTATGCAATAGAGAATCATAGTTACTTTAAATGTAAAATCCAATAAAAATATAGTAAAACCATTTTCAGGTTCAGAACTGCTGTATTGGTGTGTCCCTCCAGCAAAGTGTACAGACACTGGAAATAACACTGGAAATAAATGCAAACAGCCAGAGACTCTGAACTACAAACTCAGATGTTGTAATATGTGCAAAGGATATGTATTATCCTTCAGCATACTCATACCTTAGCACTGTCACCATTTCTCCTAACCCATATCTATAGATAGAAACAGAAATACTATATAGAGAGACAGAAGCATTGGTATCTAGAATGAAAAACACTTTTTTTTTCTTAATAAAGAAAAATTGAAAATTAATATATTTTTAAAGAAATCCAGGGACACATAGGACATAGGAAAATTCTTCACTGTCAGGGCAGTGAGGCACTGGAAGAGGTTGCCCAGTGAAGTTGTAGCTTCCCCATCCCTGGATGTGTTCAAGGTCAGGTTGGACAGGGCTTGGAGCAACTTGGAATAGTAGAAGATGTCCCTGCCCGTGAATAGGAGAAATTCAAGATTCCTACCAACCCAACCATTCTGTGATAGGAAGATGGAAAGATGCTTTAGTGTCCCATTAAGGAAATCTTAAAATTAAGTATGGTTGTGTGTAGAGTTTGCAAAAGGCAAAGTAGAAATAAGACATTCCTTTTCAGAAACATTTCAAGAATTTCTGAAAACTGTGACCCAGATTGACAGAATCTGACACTTCTATTGTAGGTAAAAGAAGAAAACAAAACCCCCCAAAACAACAGCTTGAAGAGTTATATCTTGACACAAGGACTTGTCTTTAGGCCACCCAATATTCCTGGCCCATCTCATTCCCCCATTTGCAGGACCTATACTTTTGTGGACTCCTGTTTTGCTTTTTCTGATACAGATAGACCCAGAAGAAGAAAGTGTCTAGTGGAACCTCTTGTATTCAAGGTGATTAGTATATATTGGGTGATTTGTCATGCATCATTTAGGTTCTCAGTGTGATTCATTTACTACATATGTATGACAGCACTTTGCTGCTTTGCTTGTGTATAATTATTTTTTGTAACTTCATTCATAGAATCGTAGAATATCTTGAGATGGAAGGGACACATTGAGTCCAACTCCTTGCCCTGCACAGGACATCCCAAGAGTTACCCCATGTGCCTGAGAGTATTGCTCAAATGCTCATTGAGCTCTGTCAGGCTGGTGCTGTGACCACTTCCATGGGCAGCCTGTTCCAGTGCCCAACCACCCTCTGGGTGAAAAACCTTTTTCTAATATCCAACCTAAACCTCCCCTAACACAACTTCAGGCCATTAAATCGGGTCCTCTCATTGGTCATTAAGATGAGATCTGTGTCTCCCCCTCCTCTTCCCCTCATGAGGGAGGTGTAGACTGCAATATTTGCAAAATAACTTCTTTGGTGTTGGTAAGTGCAGCAATACTTAGCTCACCTCTGAATAACTAAGTCATAGTCTCCTCTTGCTCAAATACTTTTGGAAAATAATATTGTGAATCTTTGTAAAGTTTGAATCCTGTCATTAAGCCACACTTCAGGGTCCTTGGTTCTTGCTAATATGATATAAAAGAGCTTAATGTCCCCAGCCCCAGCACTGTTAATTCCCTGCAGCTCCTCAGCTGCCTGTCAGGAACACAGCCTGTATTTCCTAAGCCTTTCTAATGTGTCCTCTTTTCTGACAGTTACAGTTACTACAATATCTGCCCTTTATTTTAAGTATAAATGACTTAATTACTTCCAGGAACCCGAAAGAACTATTTTTCATTTTAATGGATTTCATAATGTCTGGGAAGATAAAATTCCATTAAAAGCATGAGTCTTTAAAGATGAACCAGGGCACAGAGTCTTTCTAGGACATGTCATACTCCCATGGTTTATAACACTGTGTGGAATTTCAGTCTCTGGGCCAAATACTTGCCTGTGTGCTGAATTTTGGAAATACGAGTTTGACAGAGGAGCCCCTGCAAAGGACACTTTGAATGTCTGGCTGTGCAATGTTGGTAGAAGTACCTGCTGTAGGAGTCCTAATCACGGCTCAAGAACTGCATAAAACCAGAGCAAAAACGCAGTCACTGCCTTACAGCACTGAAAATAGAAAATATCAGACAAAAGGCAAAAGGCTGCTTAGAACTAAATACTAAATGAAATCACTCTCAGGAAAAGGTAACTGCATTGTACTGTGGGGTTCATCTAAAGCAATGTCACTAGTCTGAACTACTCCACAACAACCCATTTCTAACAGAAAAAGAAGTAACAAGGTGTTTGCTTTCATCATCCCTTCTCTTCGTTTAAAATGGTGGTGTCACTCTTTTGGTAGAATGTCTGGTCAGTCAGGAGTAATCACTTGTGATAACCTCAGTCTTTTTCTATCTTCTCCTGGGAAAAGTGGCCAGCTGAGGGGATGCTAGAATGCTGATACCAGTACTTGTTTGAAGTTTAAGCACACCTTTAAATAAAATTAACTGACAACACCCACCATGGTTAGAAAAATCACTGATACTCAGTTCTTAGCTACCTGGGGAAATACAGCTGTATATCCATTCCTACTGGCATATGTTAACCTGTCTTTTCCTTTTAAACTGTTTCCATTAGATGAAATAGAGTGTGTCAGGCCTTAAATCTTCTAGATAACAGGACATGGCAGTTTGTCATTTAGGACAAAAATAACTTCTGCTCCACCGTCAGAGTTCATTACTGTCAGCTGGAGTACAAACCTGCTTAAGAAGTACATGTCTGATGACATGATACATCCTCTTTGCATTTGTGAAGGGTTGTATGTATGTTATAGATACTCTTAAGATAATCACTGCATGCCCAGTCCCTTCAGGGTTACTGCCCAGGCTGAAAAGACAGGAAAACTCTGACATGCAATTTATCTCTGGAGACTAAGATATTCATTGCCACAAGTTTAAACTCAGACTAAACCGTGTTTTAATCTGTATGTTTAATGAGATGGCTAAAGTCATTGCTTTTCTAGGTATTTGATAAATTAAAGAAGAGTTAGGATAGGACCCTGTAGATGAACTTGATCTGTTTTCAAATATGCTTCTGAATTTCCCTGTATTTCAAGATTCTAGGTGATTTCAGATTAGAGAGATGAGCTCGGCTAATCTATGCCAATATTTTTCCAGATGTTTGCTTGTGAACATGCCATCAGTGGAATTGAAAATATTGAAAAACAACTGGAACCATGGAAGTTAAGCATGAATTTATTTTTACTGACCAAATTCACAACTGCAGTGTACAAGTCTAATATGCTTTGACATCCAGGCCCAGAACAGCAGCACACAAATATGTCAACATTACATTATAAGGAACAAAACACTGTTGTTGCGATCTGATGAGAAATTTTCTCATTAGTGTATTTTAGTAAAAGATAAGTAGCAACAGCCTTGTACTCTGCATGAGCTGTCAGGACTTTCCATAGCTCTGGGAACTTGAATAATAATAATAATGTAACATTAGCAAGTCTCATTTATTCAGTCTCTGAATGAAGAGATCAGCAGAGCAGCTTCCCTGCAATCTGTTGACATCATGGAAAACTAAACTTGAGTGAGAAAGATGAAGGGGGCATCAAGACTGGTAAGCAAAGGAGGATAATGACATTCAGGAGCCAGCCAAACACAACATTAACTCCTACAACAAGGATAAATCACTCTAGGTACAAACAAGAGGCAGTTTTTCTCTGAAATCCACAAAAGGCTCTAGTGGCCTACATTTCAGAGATCTTCAAATGTTCTGGCCAGTCTCATTTTGGACTGCAGAGTCGGGCATGTTGGTGCTCTTAGAAAGAGTCCTCTGGGAAAATAGGTGCCTCGCTCACAGCTAAAGTCTGCTGTGATTCTGGTCGGGAGCTCCCACATTTTTCCATCTTGCTCAGCTCACCATAACATTCAGTAGGTGCCTGAACCCAGTGCACCACAGGACAGCTGCTGCCACCCCCTGTCCACAGGAGGCGAGGAGGGGACACCTCTGCCAGCCCTTCCATAAGGACTTTGGGGGTTTGCAGTGCCACAGACCAACCCAGCAGGCTGAAAGACCAGTCTTGGTGCAGTGAGGATTGCAGGAAATTGACCAAACCGTCAGATTATGGAAGAGGCTTCCAGGACAACTTTCCCCTTAAAATTGAGCTATGGCGTAACTTCAAACACAAGAAATGTGAAGTAAAAGGAGAAAAATGAATACACTGACTGTAGCCTTCTTTTGAGGGAAAGTTTGGACTTATTTGCCCTCTTGCAAGTTATTTTTGTGTTTCTTAGTCACTGTATTTTTAATATAGTATATTATGTAATGTATACTATATATTATATATTATATATAATTTTTATATATTTATTTCTCTCTCTGGTGAGGCTGCTTCTGGCTTCCTATTGATTTTTAGCATCTGCTGAGTTTACACATAGATTAATTAAGTCTTCTCAATGTTACTTGGTTTGTCTCTCACCAAACTGAGATGAAAGGGAACCGCGACCTTGCCTAGTAAACATGTGGTGAGCATTATTTATAGCTAAAACAGGCAAAGCATTTTTTGCTAAGCAAACCTTGGCAGGGATCACCATCCACTCTTAAACGTTCCACCTGCTTGGCAGAACGATGATGAGCAGATGTAGTATTTGCCAGTTTGATGAAAGCACTAAAAAAACCCCAAATCATTTATTGATCCAAAACATTTTGTGCATGCATTTGTATATATTGCACAGTACACAGGGAATAGTTTTGCTTTTGGTTTCCAGCTGCAGTTTGCCATATTTCTAACATCATTTAGGTCTTGATCAGTTTACAAAGCTTTTAGGGCTCTGACAGTGGCTTTTCAAAATCGCATGCTTTTAAAGTCTTGAAACTTTCTGAACACCCAGATTAAGGTATCACATTCTAACCCACCATTCTTGCTTTGTTCAAAGCCATTCTTATTTCTGGTACACTTCTCAAGACCATGCAAATTTTTTCCTACTGCACTTCCTCAGTTAATGCAGCTTTGCACTCTATATTGTTTTCCTTCTGATTTCTTGCAGACATTTCCTGTTTTCTAGCTGTAAGCAGATTTTGTTGAACTGTCCAGTTTTTCTTGCTCCCTTAGAGGATCTAATTCCTTTCAGTCATTGAACATTGACCTTGGAAGGACTTGACTCTTCAGATTGACTGTACAGAGCAACCTAAAAATCAACTTGGCTTTTTAAAATCAACCTCTGACTCCAGTCACTGAATATTTAGAGACTGCAATGCCTGCATTGGAAGTACATAAACTTTCAGGAGACTTCTTGCCCTTTATAAATAAATACCTGTGTAATTTTTTAGGACATTTAAGATGCTAACACGTTTATAAAGTTAATGCTAATGTGTTAATATTTACAAAGTGATGGCAGATATTTAAGAATAGATACAGAGAGCTCTGCTATATAGTGTGAGGATTTTGCAGCAAATTATTTAGCATTAAAATATTATATTGAATAATCTAGGTCACGGAAAGTGATCTCTGTACTGGAGAGAGTTATTATTTCAAATTGCATTTACCGCCCTGAATAAAAGTTGCATGATTTTCACTGTTTATTTCAAACACTCAGTGAAGGAGGAAAAATCTGGAGATGGAGAGTTTATTACTAGTGTGAAACACTCTGAGAAGACATTTTCTTTGAGAAGCTAAGTTAGTGTACTTTTACATGGTTTATATTTGGCTGGAGCAAGTTAACAGAAGCCATTTAGTCCTGAGAAATGCACATACTGCTCTATGATTCTAGTGTCATTTTTGCTCTGTAACTATGCAGAAGTTTTAGTTATGGGGGAAGTTATGAGAAAAAGCAGCTGTCTGGCATGATAGCTTGTCTTAAAGTGGGTGAATCAAAGTAAAACTTGCAGTATTTGACATGCAGATGTATTAAGCATGCTGTTATCCAAAGGTCAAAAAGATATTAATAGATTAACTGGTGTTAAAGAAAATATTAACTATTTGCAAATGTAGGGTATACTTGGGAAAAAACCCACACTTCTGTAGCTTCTTTCTAAAGGCATTATTTTATCCTTTGTTTAATGACAAGGCATAAGTTTACTTTTCCCTCTTTTGTTATTTTCAATAGAAAGACAAACTATGCACTTACCCAGAACACCAGTGTTTATGCAAAGGTGAAATCCCCACACAGTGACTCTTCAAATGCAGTATTTAAAAGCTACCATTTACTGCATTAACACTACTTCAGCATTAGCCAAAAGATGTATCAGTTTTGTTTCTTGCTAATTAAGGAGAAAATTGTAGCAATCTGAATGCCATTATGCAGGTGTTCTGCAGTGATTTTGATTTTAAATAATTTTGGAATAAATAAAATAATTTTTTTTATCCCATTTAGGCCTTTACTAGAGAAGTAAGAACTTGCAGAACATTTTTGAGTCAGGAGCTAGACAGATAATTCTTTGTTTAACTAGTTGTAAAGTCAAAAGAGCCTTTATTTGAAGTAGCTCTGTTGTATACATTTTACGTTTGATATATTTTGTCAGTAGCATAATCACAGGGATGTAGCATTAAGTACACTAATCTGAAACAGCCATATTTAGAACATATCCATAAAATAGTTCCTTAATCTCTGACGATCTCTAAAAAAAAAGAGCATTTCTGGAGATTTGGATGGTCCCTGAGAAAAAGCAGAATCCAGCCTGGAGGGGTTCAGCTCCTGGACTTCCTTGCAAAAACACCCAGAATATCATAATCATCCCAAGGAGTGTTGTATTCAAATAAAACATCTCTGCAGAGTAGTGTTTGGGGTTTTATTTTACTTTATTTTAGTTTATTTTAGTTTAGTTTAGTTTAGTTTATTTATAAACATCCATAGATTTTTAGATTGTTAAAGACCTGAAGGTATGGAGAAGTGTTTTCAGATTTCAAGCTTCTTGCCAGACAGTTTGGAAGTGAGAAGGCAGCTATCCCAGTTTGCCCGAGGTACCTGGGAGGCACAGGAGCATTTCTCACCCTCTCATCCTCTCATGCTCTCCCAGCAGCTGCTGCATTCCTGCACTTCAGTAATACCCACATGATGGCAGAAGAGAACAGACAGCTGCAGACACAATCTGACAGGCAAGTTCACTTCTGGTATTTCTGTAAAGTACTTTCTATATATATCTATTAAAATATATAAGCATCTGGAAGTATTTAAATATAAATATATAGAAAAAATAAACACTTTTAAATTTATATGTATGTGTGTGTGTATATATATATATATATAATGCATTTATAAATATAGATTTCTGATACATATGAGGAAAATGTGGTTTTAGTTTTGGATGGACCTTACTGTTCCTAGGAATCAGAAAATAGCAGAGATATAAAAATAGTTGACTTAAATCCTCTTCTTACTTTCATTGCCAGAAGTTGGTGTTAGTTTGTTTTGTCTGTACTGTTACACAGGTAAAAATCTGTAGTTAAATGGGACTGACAGCAGACTGTGAAAGGGAGAGAACCATACAATTTTAAGTTCTTCCATTGTTAGTGAAGCTTCAATTTTACTAACTTAGGGCATGCTGTGCTCAGTAACTGGAAAAAACAACAAGAAAAAAGTTTGTTTTTACCAATCCACATAGTTTTACTGCATACATTGTGCATACCAATGTTTAAAATCTCTCGGCATCACTAATCCAAAGTGATCTCAAACATGCAATGTATTTTTATAGGCAGTCTTGTAAAAATAATTTTTCTTGGTTTTATGTCTGGAAAGTGTTGAGAAATTACAGACACTACATCAGCTAATAATAATTACTGGAGTCAAAAGATGGAAGTTTAGACCAAAATTAGCAAATTAATTATATGTGGAAAGTTATCAGAAGCTATGATTTTAGCACAGGACTAAGACTGTCTTCCCCAGAAATTCTTCTCCTAGCTCTGCCATCTGATTCTTTGTGTACCCCCAAACAAATCTAACCTTTCTGCTTCTTATTGTCATGAAGATTAATTAGGGTTAGATTGCACAACACCTGTAAAAAACAAAACAGAAAATGCTGAGTATTGTTATGATGAGGTTGAAGCTCCTTGATTTGACACGGGTGTACAAGTGGATGGCCTTTTAACTGCAAACTCTGTGTAAGTGATACTTGCACAGTGGTTGATTTCTGGTTGCAATTGTGTATCTAAACTAGGTTAAAAACTGTAGTTAATTTTAAAAATTAAATTGTAAATCTGCCTTATCCTGAAAAGAAAAATGAGTACATCCAGTTGAATTCAAAATGGACTTCTTCTGAAAGATCCATGTGCCATGCGAAATAAGAGCTAATGACAGAAATTATTTGGATTACCTACAAAGAACTTTTTTCCGCCTTAATATCTCCAAGCTATGCTCTATCAGAACCTTCCTTAATTTTCTAGTGCTGGCACATCACCACCTCATCCCTGGCTAAGTAGAATTTGCCTTGGTGGAATCAGGACCAGGAGGTATTTTGTAATCTGATTGTTTAACACTAGATTAAAAGGAGTATCCAGATGGGTTTTTCTTTTTAGAGAATCTTATTCCCAGGACAAATCTAATCACCTGTGGGGGGTTGGGAATGGGGAAAGGGAGATGTGAGGGATGTTGGGGAGTATGGGGAAGAGAAACCACATCTTTTTGTTGCACAGCATCTGTTCTTTCAAATAGAAGCTACCTGTAGCACCACTGACAAACTTGACATGATTGTTCCTTTTGACAGATTTTTTTCTGGAAGTCAGTCAGCAGGATTGACTTCTTTAATTGTAATTAAGAATTCTTATTAAAATAGATTTCTAACATCCAGCTTTAAGAAGATAATGAACACAGAATAAAGAAGAGTGGGGTGCTGGAAGGCTACTTTAATTGGAAGAACAACTTAAATGATTCTGTGGTTTTATAATTCTAAGAAGCTTTAATCAATTCCCAAGGCAGCTGGAAATCTTAAAGTTGTGCAATGACTTAGCAGATGAAAGAATGTAATTTGAGTTCTAGGTCTCATTTAACTTCTACACTAGGAGACATATGACAACACTGGGTGGGGAAGATTGGTCTGTAAAATTAATGAAAATTAATTCATTAATTAATTATTGAATCCTTAAAAGGAAATATGCTCTGACTTTTTCTTTTGCTTCTTTGTTTAAAAAATAGCCACACTTCTTCTGAGGCTCTTCAGTAAAGCAATATTCTTAATTAAACTGACATTCTGAATGCTTTGGCAGATCATATGAATATATTGTGCACCTTGAGGAAAATTGTGGAAAATTATTATAATAAATCTGAAATTTGATGGAACCAATCAGATTTAACCTGGAGAGCTATTTCTTTGCTGCTAACATAGAACATGGTAGATGCTTTTTTTTTTGATGGCATAAGATTAAAGAAGGCATTCACTATGACTGAGCAAAATGTTAAGCTTCTGTAAAGATCCCCTGTCAGAATCTCTCAGTAGCTGGGGAAGATATCCTAGGGCACAAACCAGCAAGTGGAGAAAAGATAAAAAGACAAAAAGTTATTTGCTAAACCCAAAGTTAAGGGCAGGCTCAGTGCTGACATCCAGGAGACTTTGTCCCTATAGATGGTTTTAATGCAATTATGCCTGAGCACAGTTTATCTGCCTGATAAAGGCAGGCATTGGTTTTGGCAACTTTAGTATCGAAATAGATATGCAGATGAAACTTTATTTTCTGCCTTTCCAAGGAATCATTTAACATATTTAGATGTTTATCAATGTTTCTATGTATTTATTTTCTTCTATTAGTAAATTTATACAGTCTTTAATTTGATTTTCTAGCTCTTTTAACTTTCAGCAAATGTTATTATTTTCTTTTTTTTAATAACCCCAAATATGGCTTAGCAGAACAGATATTTTGTTCTAAGTTGCTAAGTTTTATTTAAATCTTCTGTGAAATTTAGTTTCCATCTACAAGGATTTTAAAGAACAATTTATGGTCATACTCCTGCTGGTTGGGTCCCAGCAGTGATGGAAAAGCCAAATGGTCAAAATATTGGCTTTGGTAAGTATTTCTGGATATGTGCTTGACTCAGGAGGTTCACATGTTTCCCAAAGAGCCTGCCCTTCTTGTTGCAGTGGGACTGGACCTTTGAAAGCACCCAGCAGTGAACACTGTCATGACCCTTTGCATCTTTGAAATACAATCAAATTCAATTTTCCACATAATCAGCCTATGAATCCGATGAGGAAAATAACAAAATAAGGCCCAGAGAGCTGATTCCCAAAGCTGAGTTTTCCTCTCCCTTTCTCACCCCTGCAAAGGCAGAGGGGATACTCCCAGAGGGGTCACTGACCTCCTGGAAAGCAGATCAGGAGCCTGTCCATGGTTTGGCCTTTACTGATTTTTTCACTGATCGTGGGCCAAGCATTATCCCTGATTGCAATTAGGGATGAAGTAACCTGGCTTGTGAGGCCAGTGGAGTTATTCCCAATTCATAGTTCATGGGGGAAACCAGAGGTCTCTGATTTTTAAAGATTTAGCTTTTGTTATTTCAAAAGTGATCAGGACAGACTGATATTGGAAGAACAGTGTTTTTTACCAAAGTGTCATGAGAAGAATGATGGACTGAAATTAAGATGTTCACTGCTAGACTGTAAGTTTGGGGGATATTTACTTTGTGTTACCTTTTGCTTGAATAAGCAGTTGTGCATGATGGATTTTGACAGAATCAGGGAGGATATTCTGTAAGGCAAAAATTATTTACATTTCACAGCTGACTGACTAATGGTCTGTCTCTCTATGCTGAATTCGGCAGTGTGAGCTTTGTCTCCAGTACCTCTCATCTAGCTGGGAATGAAAACAACAATGTGACTTTCCAGCCCAAGTGATTGGGGCAGGGAACTCTTGGCAGGGAATTCTCTGGGAAATTCATGCCACCTCATCAAGCCTGTTTGGCAGAAGTGAAGTCTGTGCCACACTCTGCTCTTTCTGCTGTCCCACCATGCCATGAAAGGGAGCTCTCAGGAATGTCACTTTTGAAGACAATATGCATGCAGTCTTCTTAATAAAGAAAGTGAGGTGATATATTTATTGTCATTTTTAAGATATAGTACACTAGTATTTTCATGTAAAGTTCCCAGTTAATCTGGAAACCCCAAAATCCAGGTCAGTGAAATTACATAAATCTAAGCATCTGGCACTGCTGGTTCCCCAGATGATGGTTGATACTACAACTAAACTTTTGCCACTGGTTTCTTGGTGAAATATGCATCCTGGCCTGGAATATGCTGCTAATTTTACTATATGCTGCATGCCTAACATTACTTCTTTATGCATCTGCAGAGAATTCATTTTGAGGAGTTTACTGCGCAGTACATTATACCTTTACAAGATTAGTTTAATCAACATAGAGAGGTTAAAAAAAGAAAACAAATGGGGCAAGGGGGACTTCTTTTGATCACTATATATGAAATTTGTTGATTTCAAAATGGAAATGAATCTTTCAAAAGCAACAACTGTGAACTCCCTAAAGTGACAGCATGACTTTTTCTCACTTTTAGCACCTCAGGAATACATTAACGTGTACCTGACACCATTGCTTACAGAGCAGAATTAAATCTGGCTGCTCTGGAACAGTATTGATGTAGTAAGAACTGCACTTGCATAGCCACTAATAGTCAATAAATGCTATTTAATAATATTAGCTATTTTTAAATACTTAATTGTATCTATCTGAGAAAGAAAAACAGCTGACATACCTTCCATATATCCATTACTGTATACTACAAATTGTCTTTATTCATAGTAACTTGAGATCACTTAATTTGCATATTATTTAAATGATAATAAATGCCTAAATTAGCCCCTTGGAGTCGGGCCAGACTGACATTTTCTGTGTGGTATCATTTTGAGATCTAGATTTATGTGATGTATGATTACAGCATGAAAACAGCAGTGTGGCCACAATTTTTCAAAGGCAGTCAGTAATGTGTGATTTTTCAGGGCCTGAGTAATCTCATGTTTCTTTAATGGTACCTGCTTTTTTAGGCCCTCTGTCTGGTTGTTTTCATCAATGCAAATGTGCCCAGCTCAAATGTGCCTCTCTCCCAAAATTCTGAGCACTCATTTTCAGACTGTCTAAATGATGATGGAAGAACCTGGATCTTGTTTTCAAACTCTAAGTTGCCTTGAAGAAAAAACTTGAGATACTAAGCCACAGAGAGATTTTGAAAACTTTCAGAAAGCCTGTTCTTCTGCAAGGACAGTGCAGGTGCATCTCTGAGGATCAGAAGGTGTCTCCCTACAGCTGATGGCTCACGTCCGAGCCTCACTTGGACTTCAGTGGAGTGTGCTGAAGGCTGTCTTCCAAAAGACCACTGTAAATTTCTTTTAGCTATTGGGGCTGGAGAGGTCTTTCCACGGGCATTTGCAGTTGCACCATTTCCTTGTGCTCTGCTGGCTGTTGGGATGTGGCAGCACTGCAGCACTTAGGTGTTACTCTGACCTTTTCATGACTCTCTGTGCTGTACACCGTGTTGTCTGCACACTCATTTGTTTCAGCCTGTCAAACCCCCACAGGAAGGGGCTGGAAGAAACAAAGCTTTTCAGGATTGGGTCTAATGCACTTGGTTTCTCCTTCTGAAAAAGTAAATATTTGTGTAATAAGCTGCAGAACCCCTAAAGCAGCTGTGAAATGATCTAGCCATGAGATCTCATGAACAGATCCAGGATGGAGGAAAGCTGCCAGCAAGATCTTGTTTACCCTGCTTTGAGAATTTGACAGCTGGAATTATGGATAATACATCTGTCTGAGAGGACATTGCCAAGTCAGAAGTGTAGTGGTAGAACACAGAACTGTACCTGCTGTGCTGGTGGTAAGGGTGACCAGAGGGGTGTGAGGGAATGCTCCCATGAACAGCTCATTCCTGATACCAGGAATGTTGTGCTCCTGTGTTTACTCAAACTCAGCTTTCTGTGGTTTGCAGAATCTGGCCTTTTCTCAGCCTCAGCCTGTCCTTGGATGGCTCCCATGATTTCTGACCTTCCACTACCTTTTCTATGCTAATTATAGCACAACAGCTGGAGAACATTGATGTGCATCTCTGTTGTATTTACATTTTGAAGCGTGACTTTGGTTTTTATTCACATTCATGGTAGTTCAGTAAGTTGGCATCGTGGACTTTTCTACTCAGGCTCCTTTTGCATGCATTTATCACATTGCCTCCTCCAGTTTTATTTTTCTTTCCCCTGCCATAAGTGATTCTCTCTGTCCTCCAGCTTTCCATTAGCTGTCTCCTTTGTTTGGGAAAAAAGTAGCCCAGAGTGTATTCTTTCTTGCTTAAAAGGGTCATTTGTTACTACGAAATAAGCATAGAGATCAGTTGGAACGTGGACCCCAAGTCGCAGTTTGCTCATCTGGTTTCTGGTGACCTGTTTCTTGTAGATGCTGGTATCTTGTTTCAGCGCCTTGATCACTGTGCACTTTGTTCGTCCCCATTTCATTTCCAACCAAGCTGTTCTGCTTTGTTTCATGTGTCTGCATCTCCTGTATTTTCAGCTGCCCTTTCAGATACAGCCTTTCAGTTTTTATCTCATGGCTATTCCAACTTCTCAGACATAAGCTCCTGTAGTCTGGATCCACACTGTGAATACTGGATGTGTATGTATGAGGAAATACCCAGAGAAGTAGCTGATCTGCAAGAAGAGTGAAGAATTCAGACTCTAGCTCAGTTGTTAACTTTTATTTTTTTATGCTTAGGAATAAAAATGGAAGAATAATCCTGTACATGAATATAGTATTAGTAACTTTATTTCATCATTATCTCAAGTGTTATTGTGCTCTTATGTGCTTCTACACGAGGCAGCATAATAGACCCCATATTCAGATCTTATTTTATAAAGCCTGTGGAGAGTAAATAACACCTCTCTCGCAGATAAGTGCATTTAAGTGCAGATAGGAGCATTTAAGTGTTAGACTAGCAGATTCACTTGTACCATGCACAGACAGCATCCTGTTTGTACAGAAATAAATCTCAGTGATGCATGTCCCTATATTTAGAAAGTCACAAGAGAATATTTAACTGTTGTGACTGGCCTTGCTTCTGCACCTGAAAATTGCTATTTAAAGAAAATATTTCTTGTACTGACCCAAAGAACTTGCTACCAACATCTGCAGGCACTGAAATGAAGGTTGCTTAGGGGGTGCCTGAACTGATCTTCTCTTGGGACTTCCAAATGCCCTAGAAAGGTAAACCCCAAGATTTTTCATTTCAGATACTCATTAATTATACTAATTCATTAATGATTCCCTTACAGCCCATTTTGTAGGTTTTAAGCCTTTTTTACTATTATTCAATGGAAATGCTAATGAAGAAATTAGAATGGTGAGTAACTGGAGCTCCACGGTTTTTGCACAACTTCACAGACTCCAGTACATGTATTTCTGCAGAAATCAAATACTGCACTGTGAGGCTAATCCATATATACCTCCCAGATATGGCAGAACTGGACATAGATGTATGCATGCAACCAGGGTATCTGGCTAAGTCAAAACTGGCTCAGTCAATTGGAATGGAAGGCTAAGTTGCTGGTAACCTGATGGTTGGAAGTAATGCCAAATGTATTGCTTCAGACCAGGAAGAGTCAAAGGTTCAAATTTTCTTTAGATGTGTTATACTACAGTGGTTGTGCCTTGCTTCTTTCCAAAATAGCACATTAAAATTCTGCTTTCCCTCTTTGACCTACTATTTTTTTAAACGTTAAAAAGATGCTAATATCTGAGCTGTAGACAGAAAGCATTCTAGGTTGTGTTTACACCAGCAAATAGGGCAGATATTGGGAGCAGAGAGGTAAAATATTTGGTGTTGGTGTCCATACCATACACACTTCTGTGGGATTTGCTTTGGGTTAGCTGTGGCTAGGGCACCTGGAGTGAGCTACTCTGTGCCTTTGGAGCCCACAAGGAATGTGCAGTTACCTTCTGATTTTACCCAAAGAAAACTCTTTATGCACTCTAAGACTTCTCTATGAAGTGAATCAAATAATGGGAAATTTGAACAAAGCATCCTCCTAAAACCCTAATAGTTGACATGGTCTTAGATTAAGTTACTGCAATTCACTGGAGCTTCTTGTAAAATAAATCATCATAGACTATTCTTCGTGCAGTTTGGCCTATTTTCTGTCAAATAGTATCTTGTTGTTTAGTGTCTTGACAAGAAAGTCTTACCTTTGTGAATTTAAATTACTGTTTTGAAGAAGATGTAAAATTTGCACGTTTTGTTCCTTCTCATCTCTCGGAATAAGCTTTAAATATTTACTTTCCCTGTGCAGCAGGAATGCTATATGAAACATTTCCTTTTAGCTATGAGAAATATTCATGAGCCCTCTTCAAAGTTTGTGGAGTACAATAAGTCCTGTCAGCAGTAATCCCAGGGCCATCAGTCTTCCAAGCCTAGGTAAATAAAATTTTTGCACGCTTATTATATCTGTATTATGACATTATCAGGCCTTGACTGCTGTTGGCAGATACTGGCCCATATTGGCCCATAGTAGTCCACAGTGGCAACATTCCTTGGCGTTTACTGTCCCCTGAACCATGTTACACCTTACCTAGGAGAGCCAAAAGCCTGGTAAGGATTTCGTTGCCACTCACTGGCCTTGTGGCTCTGTCTCTACAAGTAAACAAAGAAGGACCAGGGGACAGGATCCCAGCACCACAACAGTCACAAGCAATGGGGAGGACAATTGGGTGACCAACCTAGGGGATGAGGGAGAGGCTGTGGGTATGTCTGCCTGGACTTCAGTGAAGCCTTTGACACTGCTTCCCACAGCATTCTCCTGCAGGAGCTGGCAGCCCACGGCTTGGACAGGTGTGCTCCTCACTGGGTAAAAAACTGCCTGGATGCCCAGGGGTGGTGGGGAATGGAATTACATCCAGCTGCTGGCCAGTCACAAGTGTGTTTCCCAGAGCTCAGTGCTGGGAACAGTCCTGTTTAATATCTTTATTGATGGTCTGGATGAGGGGAACAAGGGCACCCTCAATCAGATGATAGATGACACAAAGTTGGGTGGGAATGTTGAACTGCTGGAGGGTGGGAAGGCTCTGCAGAGGGACTTGGACTGGGGCCAAAGGTATGAGATTCAGTGAGGCAAAATGCTGGGTCCTGCAGCACTACAGGCTGAGGGTAGAGGTCTTTTCTAAACTTCATGATTCTGTGAAGATATTCTATTATTAATTGTGAAGATTGGCCTGGCATGACTGCCTCTTTCTCCCAGTGGTTTTCTGCCATGAGATGTAGGAGGTGAAGCAGATGGGGGCATCTTGCTGCCAAAGGGGCTGGATGCAGCTGCTCACTCTGGGTGGGAGGGGACACTTGTGCAGATCCCATACAGCTTCAGAGCCAGCACTGGTCTGTGTTATTTATCACTGCTGTTCACTAGTTACTAATGCAGACATAACCTCAGTGACCTGTCCTGTTAACACATAGTAGAAGACTACTATAGAATAGTAGGTCACTCACACAAAAGGAAATTCTTAAAAATAAGAAAGCTTTCTTCTTCCCAGAGAGGGAAAAATACCATCCTCAGGTGTGTTATATATGTATTTTCTCTTCTGGCTTATCTGTCCTCTTTTAACAACCTCGTCCCCATCACAGGACTTCTCTCCCTTCTTCAGATATCAAACCATCATAGAAATGTTTTTCCACCATTGCAGTCACTATTTTAAGGTGCATTGTCCTCAGCACGGACTGATGGAGGGACAGCCACAGTCCAGACATGAAGATGATGTGAGTGGGGGATCCACAGCTGGGCCACAGGGGATGTGAATACAACAGAACACTCCTTTGACTTGCAGGGCTGCTACAACGTGCCACATGAAATCCCTGTCCAGGAGCAGCCCATATTTGCTGGCTGCAATGTTCACACTTCCCAGGGAGCTGTGTTTTCCAGCCAGCAGTTCCATCACAAGGAGGGCAACTGGGGCAGGCAAGGGAGTGCATATGCTTGCCCCTGCTCCAGCAGTGATAATCTCTCTTCTCTCTTCTCTCTTCTCTCTTCTCTCTTCTCTCTTCTCTCTTCTCTCTTCTCTCTTCTCTCTTCTCTCTTCTCTCTTTGTTGAAAGCTTCTTTTAGCAAGCCTTAATGTTCTTTAGATTTTGTCATGGCTCCCTCAGTGGTTGTACCTCAAGGCATGGAAAACACTCATCTGCACCACTGAGTATGTAGTAGAACAATCCCTCTTTCCAGCATGGAGTCTGTGTTTTCCATCTTATCTCAGAAAGAAAAGGACATCAGAAAAATCCAGGAAAATAATTGTGACTGAAATTTTGCAGACTTTCTGGGAAAAGTAAATCTAATTCCAGACTCTAATTGATATATTATTTATCACTCTACAAATCTGAAGTTGATGAACTCTCAAGTTCCATCATCCTTAAAGCATGTTGCTCAATTCCCCAGAGCTGACAGAAAATGGACAGAACGTGAGGCGTGTTGAAAAGCTACCCAGAAGAGCATGTGTACTTCTCCAAGAGAACATGAAGTGCCCCATCCTCTCTGCTTCACAGGGAAAAAACTATCCTCCTGCTTAATCATGTCACATTCTGGACTTGCTGGAGGTTTCTTGGAAAGCAAGAAAGCAACTTTTCTAGTTCTGTTTGTTCATAAAAGCAGTCATTATGCAACATTCTGGCAGTAGCATTTATATCCCACTTCTTTAATATTTTTATCTCCATGCTGTTTTCACTATTATCCTTTCTTTGGCTGTTTTACTTTTCCTCATCCTCCAAAACGAGGACATATGGTGCTTAGTTTTCTTTTATTTATTTATGTTCTCTGTATGAGAACTATGACTGTTATTCCAATTTGTTTATCTGACAAGCTAAAGTAGTGTTTCTGTATGTCTTCACTGCTATGTATTAAAATAACTGCATTAAAATAATTTTATTCTATTTTATGCTTTAATTTGTATTTCAGATCTGACATTAGAGCCTACTTTTGTCTCATTGTAAAATTTCTGAATCTTTAAGAAGCCCAATTCTAATGACTAGAATACAGTTTTAAATCTAAAATTCACTTAAAATTTAACTGAGATTGGTTACCTTGGGTTTTTGCGTCTTCGTTTTCTCCTTTCATTTAGCCCAGCACACATCCCACAACTGATTTGTGGCATCAGTTATTCCTGTCTACTGCTGTATCTGAACTCAGGTGGCAACTCCTTTGACATGGTATTGTTCTATCTTACAAGGGAACATGTTCCAGAGTAAACCAAATTTTAAATTTTCTTTTAAAGAAAAGCTTGAAACTTAAAGTTGACTCACAGAGGTCTATAGTTAACTCCCAGGGTCAATAAGAAGTTTAACTATCCTTCAGGATTCCTTCACTATTTTAAGTATTTGTCTGTCACAAAAGAATGTGTCTTTGTAAGGGCAAAATATTTTCTGATTACTTTGTTGGTTTCTTCCCCCATGAGGTCCAAGAGGTTGATCACTTCGGCTATGTTGGTGCTTCAGCTCTGGGTTTGGGACTGATTCACTGAATCAAACTCTTGATAAACTCTTTGGGGGGAAGTGTGAGGCCAGTTTACAATCAAGACAGTAGAAAACATCTGCTTCCCATCCTCTTCCTTTCATTCGCCGTTAGAGACAATTTCGGTTAAAGTGGGAGAAATTGTAGGATGCCCATTCACATGCGTTACTTTATTTAGCATCTGTATTTTAATCCTCTTATATTTGTTTCTAACTAATCTTCATCTGCTGAGCCAAGAACAAATGACAAAAAGTACAAAATCTGGTGAGGCAGTAGAGATCGACAAGTGACTGCAGGGGACAAGTAAAGGGACTAGTTTCAGTGAGATTTTCAGCTGACACCAGGAAAAGTGTGCAAGCAAGACTGTCAGTGCACTACTTAGAATAA
Organism: Leptocoma aspasia; assembly: GCA_013399835.1. Lineage (NCBI taxonomy): Eukaryota > Metazoa > Chordata > Aves > Passeriformes > Nectariniidae > Leptocoma > Leptocoma aspasia. The sequence continues at coordinate 173,717 of VXAX01005245.1, read as the reverse complement.
ACATATGTTAAATCCACATTAAAAAAAAATTTAAAAAACTAATTTTCTGTTGGATCTAAAAGAGTAATGGTCAGTGTTCAATTCATTTGCCACATATAGATGTGTAGAGATATCTGAGATGCCCAATGGCCTTGGGCTCCCTTGACTCCAGAAGAGCATGGGGTATCCCCACCTAAATTTCACTCAGGTCCTAAATTTAGACTAGGAAAAAGTAATCCTCATAGGATTAGGGATTTTTTTTCTGACATTAGGAGACTCAGTGTGACACAGGTGCTGCTTGGGAGCACTTTGGCCCAGAGATTGTCAAAGTCAGCCGTACTACCCAGCCAAAGGTATCCCAAGGGCTGCAAACCCTGAAAGTGTCAACATTGTCCTCTGCAAAAAGTCCCTTCTACAGGAGTTGCTGGGGGGTGAGGTCACCAGCACCTCCCCACTGAACGTGGTGGCCTCAATGTCCCTCTCTGCCTTATCAATTATAAATGAAATAATAAGGACATTAGAGAGGATAAGTCCCTATTCTAGGAAACACTGCAAGAGTGACTCTTTTACTTGTAATATAAAGTGAGAAGATGAGAAATCCGTGCTTTTGTTCTCTGTCACAAGCAACCAAGGTTTAAGCACCATCTATTCTGTGTTTCTATATCCTGCACAGACAAAAAAGGATTCTCAAAGAAGACGAAAAACCTTCATCACGAATTAAATTCTCCTCCTCTTTCTGATGAAAAGGTGAGTTTGCTTATCCTTGCACAGTTACATTGTATAAAGAGAATTAATCATTACCTGGAAAGAAGTCTCTTGACTCAGCGCACTGAATGTGATCCTTTTTCAAATCTCATGTCAATACTGGCCTATGACATTTGAAATTGTTAGCATTCTTTCCACAGAGGTCTAGGTCTATGAATGACTTCTTGTAATAACAACCAGAAATAGCTACATTTCTTTTGGAGTTAACATAGAACCTCCTAAACTGCAGAGTGAATTTCCCCCACCAAAATATTTAACTAAAAAATGTCCACATTTTTCAGCTGGAGACCAATGTATACATTTTTTAGGCTATTTTTTAGCCACACATTTCTATTATTGATCAAGACTTAGAATCCAGGTCTATTTTAATCTTTTGCATAAATAGGCTAAATGCTCTGGATCATTAGTTCTTTCTGCTTTTATTTGCTGGAAAATATTTCACATCACTTTTAGAGATTAGGACTTGGTAACACTTTATTCTAGCTGTCTTATTGTTTTAATTTATGTGGTCTTAGGAATAATAGAAATCATAACAAATTCTTTGGGTATTAAAGAGGGTGATATGTGCACACAGATGCAGTCAGTGACAGACATTTTTTTCCTTTCCCTTAGAATCTGTAACACTCATTTTGAAGACTCAGAGAGCAAATGAATCTGAAGATGTTTATCTTTTGCTGAACAGTCAAATGTGTCATTTAAAAACTGCTTTGCAATGAGATTATTTTAAAAGCTGAAATGGGAGGAAGTTTGAGGTCTAAGGATAAATAAAATATTGGCAGGACACGGATGCTTAAGCTATCTTGAAAAATATAGGCCACACATAAGTATCCAATGTCTTGTCATTTTCTTTACCTTCCATAGTCTTCATGTAGGCTGGCAATGAGTCTAGACTTGGAATCTGAGACTGTATCATAAGTCCAAAGCAACAGAAAGAGGGAACTCAGGAGAGTTTTATAAAAGAGTTGAAGACCGATTTTTCAAAGGAGACTGGAGGAATGAGATGCTCAGTTTTCCATGAATTTCAGTGATACCTGTCATGAGCCAAGTGTATCTGCCCTGAGCACATCTTCAGAGCCTCTCTTTTGCTGAGGACATACCTTCTCACCAGCAGCTGTTCAACTGGCAGGAGGAAAGGAGCAGAGGAAAGTGTTCTTGTCTAAAAGAGAAAGAGAAGGGGAGAAAGACTACCCTGAGGTTAAATACTAGAGGAGTTCTGAAACTCTTGCCTAAAAGAGGAGGTTAAAAAAAAAAAAAAAAAAGAAAAACTGACTATAAATATCACAGAAATCCTTGTCTAAGAAACCTATTACATAATCATAAATCCAGGGAGTGAACAGTGAGCACTGTTAAAGTGTATCAGGCTGAGTATAAAGAGTAACCTACTTTTATTTATGTTCAGGTGTAATGTTGTCATCCTTGACACCAGATACTGAAATTGAAGAGATTAGTACTGCACTTCCCTGGACTTCCATGGGCAAATGGCAACTCACCAGCACTGAGGGAATTTCTTCTATGGTGATCCACCATTAAAGAAAGGAACCTTTCCTTTCTTTAATGGTGGATCACCATAACTTAAGGTGAATTCTATTCTTGGAATATTTTTTAAAATGTGATGACCTAGGGATTGCTATAAAATATTTTCTGGGACTGTGAGTTGTTGCTGGAGGGCAAGGGGTATCACCTGGGCTGTACCTGCATGGTGGCAGACTCCCTGGGAAACACAATTTGGTTGCTTCCAAAATTGTCTGAAGTGCAAGTTCTCAATTTGGAGGTAATTTTGGCTTTTTCCCCTGTCCTCTCTGTGGGATATAGATTGTCTGCAAGATCATTTAAGGTGATCTGACCTAGCTGGTTCTCTGCCACTGTGGTCATTTCAGTGTCCTCAGTCGGTCAAGTCTTTAGCAAAAGGCACTATACAAGAAGTCAGACTAACTTATATCACAGTTTCTTCTAGTCTGAAACTGCATGAAATATTATGAGATTTCCAATGTAAATTGAATTATAAGGATCAGATTATTATTATATATTAGTGCCTTAAAGTCTTGCTGGAGACTTCTTTTACTCTGTGAAACAGGACAAGGTTGAAACATAAGTCAGTATCATAGCACAGGAATTCACTGTGCATTAACACTCAATCATTTTAATAGAAACTTTCCTCTTATCCATGTTTTAGTCATCCCTAGTCCAAGGTGGTTGGAATGGGCATGGAGATGCATCACTTCTCATGCATATGATCAGCAACAACAAATAAATATGCGTTCCTGATCCATATTTAGGCAGCTAAACAAGTGGCTTCACTTGGAGGTAGGCTGTACACTTGAAGACGTGCCCAGCAGTGTGAGACCCAAAACAGATGCTGATTATTATTGACATTTGCTTTCAGCCAGACACAAACCTCCCAGCTGACAGCTACACTGGTAATTTGCTGTTACCCTCCAAGAGGTCATGGAGCTGTGTAAAATGTGATAACCACCATTTTTCTTGGTCTGGCACAGAGCCAAGGCAAGTGGTGGAGTCCAGGATGCTTCACAGAGAGAACAGCAGTGTTGTGGAATCAAAGTGGATGATAAAGGCTCAGGAGCACAGTCTGGTTAGGTCACATTTTTGTATAAGAGAAGCTGATGACTGCAGAAGGACTAATTATGGGGCTCCTGGTCACAGCATCCTGTAACTATGATTTCTCTTGGGAAAAGAATCAAAAATCCAATGAAATATTCAGTGATGCAGTTCCCAAATGTTAACTGTCTGACACCAAGATTCACAATGCTTTGATGGACACTTAAATTGCTATGCCCAAAGTAAGTATTAAGCAAGGCAAAAAAAAAAAAAAAAAACCCACAGGGGGTAAAA
>VXAX01005245.1:90690-170053 GCA_013399835.1 Leptocoma aspasia | reverse complement strand
AAAAAAAAAAAAAAAACCCCAACGGGATTTAAACCAACCATAAGCTAAATCAGCCAGTAGAAAAAATTAAGCTGAGGCCTGCAGATGAAAATATTTCTCTCTCTCTTCTCTCTCACAGGTTCCTAATTCAAAACTTTTTTCAATTTCCTCTGAGTACTTTTCTATTGCACAGTGCATATTTAGCCTCTGGTTACTGAAGTGTGGGCTTCCTATACCCTGGGTCCAGAATCTGTTCTGCCACAAGGATTTTTTAATATTATTTTGTAATTCTGAATAATGGACCTGTAGTGACTCAGATTCCAATAAATGTCTTATGCAGACATTCTCATCAAGAGAACAGGGTCCAGAGTGTGCTGTAAGGAGTTTTCAAATCAATGTGCAAATTCTTTGCTTGGGACTGATAGCCCTTGGTATATTTTAGATAGACAGATATATGCTTTTGCTATAAATGCAGTTATATAAAGATAAAATGCTTTTTGTTTGGCTGCTTTTTGGGTTGTTTTGTTGCTGGTGGGTTTTTTTGTTTGCTTGGGGGTTTTGTTTGTTTGTTTGTTTTTTGGGTTTTTTTCTCTAAGATGATGTGAGTTTTCATGATTTGTTAAAGGGTGGCCTATAACACCAAACCAGTGCCAGGCTGCCTTTATTTGTGCTCATAGGCAAAGAAGATTCATAAATTATCTCCATTTATATCTCTACCACACTATGTAATTTGATCATTTCTCTCTTTTAAAACATAAGTTTATGGGTTCACCTTGCTGAGATTTGTGATACTATTGTCAGCCATTTAGAAAATAATTATATCATGTATCCAAATGGAGTGGTTACTTGGGAAAAGTGGCAATATTTGATAATGGAATAAGTAACTAGTATGAAAGAGTAGGAGCAGTACAGTAGACATTCATGACTTCTGAATTGTTCTGAAAAGGGCAATGAGAAGTAAAGAGTTCTGATTGAAAATGGTGAATTATGAGTGAATAATAAATAGTGAAATAGAAATAGAAATAGTGAAGTAGAAACTTCATATGGGCAGGAACTACAGACCTCTTGAGTTATCTAAAACTTAAAAGTCACTACTAGGAAAATTACAGGGGTGAAACTTGTGAAGGTTTCATACCTGCCCTGTGACATAGGTGTAGCAGGTAAATTGTATTTCTATTACTGAAATAAAAAATGGGCTGAATTATCCCTTCATCTTTTGAGTATTGGATTATTGCAGACACAGGTGAGAGAAAAACAGGAAAATCTCTGCAGTGAATGGAACAAGACAAATGCAGAAGTTTAAAAACATGTGGGAATAGATGTTTTGACATTTCTACTCCCTCATCTCTCTCCTGGGAAATATATCTATAGATATATTGGGAGAACTATTTTATATTAGCAGGTAAGTACTGTTAATTCCAATTGAGTATTTCAAGATAAGGTATTACAGTGGTACATATTAATGTCATGAATTTTTGTCAGTCTGAATTTTTCTGTCTAGAGTATTTTTATACTAAGACTCAGAAGATAATAATTTAAAAAACCCAACTGTGAGGTCAAAATAGATTTAATGGGTGAAAAGGAACGTTGAAGAGTCTTAGGGACAGCTGCCCCTGGTACAGGGGGCTTAACAGAGTAATCCCAGTTAATAGTTTGTATTATGATTTGTGGAGTGCTTCAGTATCCTTCAGAACTCAGATAATGGCAAACTGCCATTAAACAGAGTTATGGCAAAGCAAACAAGGCAAGGCCTAAAATTTTATGCAGTGGATAGTTTAGTTCATTTGGCTAGAAAGGGCTTAAATTGTAGAGGGAGAGAACATGGACTTCAGAGGAGGGGGTTTTATTGGCTTTCTTCTGCATCTGAGTTGAAGGTTTGACCATTTCAGATATTCACAGTATTGGCAGGCTCACAGTAAACCAACCTTGTTGCTCTGCACAGCCTGAGCAATGCTGGACATTGCTCTTGCATGCCTGACTCTACTGCCATTCCCAAGCACTTGAGTGTTCCTAAGGTTTTGCCCCAGAATTAAAACATCATAACCTAACATTTGTCAAACACAAACTGTAGTACCTGTGGTCCACAATGAGAATATACCACATAAATAGAATAGAAATTTATTAAACTAAAGAAGTTGAAAAAAGTCAGTCTTTTGGCTAGCTCTTGCAAATCATATTGGCAAAGGAAATGGGCATCAGAAACTTGAGTTTGACAGAAAAGGAAAAGTCACTGTTGCATTTGCTTGCACATGTTGGTAGCAAATGTTTTTAGCAGAGCAAAGTACTTCTAAGAAAAAAAAAGGTTTTCCCACTGATTAATATTTTTTAAAGGAAATCCCTTCAATTCCACAAAATAACCCTTAACAAATTAAAATAAATACATTCAAGTCACATAATTTGTTTTTGTCCAATAAATATCTATGTTTTGTGATGAGAAAATAGTCCAGTTCTCCCTGAGGGTTGCAAATGTGGTCACTTTATGCAGCTGACAGCATTTATTATACAATATGAAGAATAGCTGTGCTACTGCATGAGTGTGATGAATTTCTCCAGCTCTGAAGCATGTTCAAGGGTGGAGATTACCAGAAGCTTTATTATTTGGGCCTGGCTGTACCAGTTTTGGTTTATTTTTTTTTTCTTTGCTCTCCTTCACTTGCCTCCTTTACCTATCCCGTGCTGTACTGCTTGACCTGGACCCTCAAAGGCTGTTCATCCCAATAATGCCATTTATCACAAAACTCAAATGCATCTCATTGCCCCTCTTCAAACAGCTCCTGCTCCCCAGATTTCTCACCAGCACTGAAGCTGTGGGTCCCAGCAGATCTAAGAAGTCCTCAGCAGGTTTTTAGCTTGCAATCCCCATTCTACCTCCTCACTGCTGGGCACATCAATGTTAGAGGCCCCTGTGACTAATAAGGAAAAAACTTCAAAAGTAGTGAAATACTGATATCTTGGTGCAAACTGACCTAGGAGAAAAGAAAAGCATCTACAGGCAGACAGATGAATGTATGAAAATATTCTGGGTACAAAAACTACAGAACTGCATTTCAAAAAAGAAAGCTAAAAGAGAAAGAAAGCATTAATAAGTCAGATAAATAGTCTTGGAGTCACTGAAGGAAGATCTTACTAGGATAAAGCCAAAACTGTTCTATTTTCTCATTTTGCAGGAAAATGCATCTCTGCTGCCACTGCCTCCATTTAGTGAGACCCACCACAAACTCGAGTAACTAATTTTCTCCTACTCTTAGTTTTCTGGTGGACAGTGTGGTGGACAAAATTCTCTATCTTGTCAATGGGGAGAGGAAGAGGACTCTCAGTCCTCCAGGAGACTCAATGTGCCTAACTGGCTTATGTGCATGTTGTCTATGGAGGGCAGCAAGAAGAGAGTCCTGGCAGGCAGTGCAGCCTGCCTTGACAAAACAGTGCTGTGTCCACTCTCTGTATGCTTAGCCTGAGACTCCTCTGGGTCACACCTGAGACACCCTTCTCCGAGCACTGGTTTGGGTTTTTTGAGATTTTTCAGTTCAGAGTACTAAATGTATCAAGAGTACCACGTAAATAGGAGTCTCATCCACTTTTGTCCTCAGATCATTATGGTACACTAAATATTTTATACTGATATATAATCTAAATAATATACCAAACGTATCATCACATGCTTATAAGGAGAAACTAATTTCTCACTCTGACTGAAAGGCTTTTTTATAATTTTATATGTAAGTAGATAAATATGTATTTCTGCATATGCAATTAGACAAAACATAGAAGCACTTGAATGAGGTGAGTGGGATGTCCCTTTGCAAAGGAGGCTTCAAAGGTGTCTCTTTCTCCCTCTAGGGAAGGAAAATGTGCACACACACTGTGTCTGATTTACAGATACATATTGCTATGTTTATTATGGATCATGAGGATCTACTTATTGCACATTATTTACAATGCAAGCCTAAAGTACCTAAGGTAAAAAGAAAGATCTTTTGATTCTTACCTACCAGCTGCAATAACCCTGCAGAAACTCTCAATGTTTTCCCTTCTTAAGAACAGACCTCCAGAACTCAATTGATGAATAGATGTGAAAATACCTTCCAGTTTTAAAACATGTGGAGAGGAGGCTGAAATCCTGTTGTATCCAGCTGTGTATGCAGGGTCTATCACTGCTAAAGCAAAAGAAGCCTGCAGAGACAGGGATAGTGATATATATTATAAAAAAAATTTCATTATTACTATTATTATTATTATTATTATTATTATTTCTTCAGTGGGCACACATCAGCACTACTATCAGCTTGATCCAGCAATTACTAGTAAAAACTATTTGTAGAGTGGAAGTGTTAGCAGGCTTTGACTTCTTTTTGTGTAGTGCTTGTAGTTTTCCTTGTAAAGGAAAAAAAAGTTTTATATGAAAGAAAGACAATCTGTCTTATGTTATTTAATAAGTTCCCGAAAACGCATGAGCTCAATTTTTGTTCAGCTTTCAAACAGATGTTATCTTCTTTAAAAATGATCACATCCCAAATGCAGCAATTTTAAGTGCACATTCACTGTGTAGTCCAACACTTCTTGGGTTTAAAAACACATTTTTTACAAGCCAGAACATAAGATCTTGAAACAGATTGTGTATATATTCTTAGGAGCGGGGACTGAAGAAGAGATGCCCTTGGTCCCAGATGAACCATGACGATGAAAAATAATTGTCCTCTTCTCATTTTACCCTTTTCTTAATCATATGCATGATGCATATTTGTTTTCCCCATTCATCCAAGCACAAGCCAAGCACAAAACCAGTCTATCTTTTAACCTGGTGAATTAGGATTATCAATTAGAAAAGCTGGGTTGAGGTGCCCTGGCAGATAATTACTCTTTCACCTCCCATCCTGCAGTGTGGCCCTCCCATCTCTACAGCAGAGCACTGCACAAGTCCAGCCCAGGTCAGGCTTTTCAGAGCAGGACTTCTAAATCCAGCCTCAGAAGGGTTTCTGGATATTTTCAAAATTTTGGAATTACCTAAATGCCTAATTGCTCCGAACTATTGAGACATATTTTTCTGGGCATGGCCAAAGCACATGTGGACTTTGAGGCTATGGAGCTTTTGGAGACTAGGAGATTTCATTCCAAAATTTCCTCTTTTGGAACTGGGAAATTTAAGAAATATGTTGCCTCTTTGGGAATGTAGCATCTGAACAGATATATAAATGCTTTTCATTTCAGCAAATGTGCTGTTCTTTTTTGTAGATCTGCCTGAAAGTCTTACATGTGATACTGGAATTTAAATTGTGCATAGGGCTTGAGAGCAGAGCAGGCCCTTCCCTGAAGTGCCCTGTCCCAAGGTAATGGGTGCACTGCCAGAACAAGTCCCTCCTGTGCAGGTGGAGTGAGCCTCACCATGGGATAATTGGTCCAGTTGTAAACACAGAGAGAAGCAGATTCTCTCTTTGTCCTTTTCTTTCTCTATTTTTCCCTCACTTTGTCATTCATCACTGACGATTCTGGCAGACGGGGACAAAACAGAATTTTTCTTTTCATCAGAATATAAACATTTGCAATGCATTTGTGTTAATGCTGTGCAGCTGTTAGATGATCTGACTGTAAAGGACCAAGAAGACATTTAAAGCTTGGACTTTTTCAGACAATGTACTCCTGATTGCTTTTCAGTCAGCTCAGAAGCAGCCTGGTTGCAGGAATAGGCTGATTCTGCCATTCTGCTTTAAACTGAGACACAAGAATCAACACAGAATGGAAGTCAGCGTTTGGTGAAGAGCCCAAGACTAGGGAGAGGAACCCAAGAGTAAGGAGAGGACCCAATCACCAGGAGGTTTAACTTCATGCTGCCCGTTGCTAGAAAGGGGGTAAGGTATGGAGTACCATTTCTCAGAGTCCATGGCAGTTAGACAAGGAAAAAGGGACAAACAGTAAAACCACAAACAAGATCAAGGCTGCCCAGGGAAGGAGTGGAGTCATCATTCTTGGAAATCTTCAAAAGGTGTGTGGGTGGAGGACTTGTAGATATGATTCAGTGAACATGGCAGTGCTGGGTCAATAGTTGGACTTGATGATCTTGGAGATCTTTTCCAACTTTAATAAATCCATGAACAGTAGAAATATTGTCAGGAATATAGTACTGCTTGCCAAGTATGAAGCCACTTGAAGGAGACACTTAAAGTCCTTGTACAGAATCAGAAACTTCTAAATTCACAATTACAGCATAAAAGTTGTTTAAGAAGTCTGTTTTAAATAAAATATTATGAACCTTAAAAGAGTTGAATGCAGAAAGAATCAGTCTGGACTACCAAGTAGTAGACTACCAGTCTGCACTACTATCACCTCAATGGGATTCAAAAATTAAAAAAAAAAAAAAGAAAAAAAAAGAAAAGCGTTTTAAATAGTTATCACTTATTAATATAGAATTAGATGAGATTTACAAAATTATCCCAGCTGAAATGACCATTTTTCATCCTTCATTAATACACTGGTAGGTTTTGCTACCCGTGTTTCTCAGATGACATTCACAGGTTTTCTCTGTCCAAAGACTGGGGCCACGTAGGTCCCACCTGTTTCCTCTCCAGAAAATCTGAAGAGTCAGCTGCGTGTCCTACCAGTGAGAAACCTTCCTTTTGGAGCACACAGCTCTCTCCTGCATCCCCAGCCATGAGATACATCACTGATGCAGTCAGCATTCATTTAGGAGCTTTTTGATCTGTTACAGGAAATTGTGCTCTGTGAATGGGAATATTGCTGTGTATAGGGAGAATGACATTTAGTTTAAAAGAATATGATTTAAGTGGATTTACCTCTTTAGTTCATCTGTCAGATTTTAAAAATACCATTTGCAAATTCTTCAAGTGATACTTTTGAAGCATAAATACTGTTGCTCTGAGTTTATTACCACAGTTTAGGTATTAAACAAGCCCTTCAGTTTTCATTATTTTGCCTGACCTCATGCTTCTCTAAACCTTTTCCCTGACACAATGCTGCAAAAGAAAAAAAATCCAAAATTCTGATGTTAAAAATTAAACAAAAATTCTATTATATTTTAATAATTTTGGATTGGAGGTGAGAGGATGTCAAGAGATGCACATTGTGCCCCTTGTCAGCAGTTTTAGAAAAATTATATCATTTTACAACAAAGCTGAATTATTTGGTTTCAAAGTGCAAAGTGTAATTAGACCTTTCGTTTTAACAGAAATTCCCAGTGTGTGTAGGCAAGATCAGCTGCTTGCTTTGTGTGAATTCTCAGATTGCAAAGCTACTTTCACTCCATCTGATTTCTTTTGAAAAAGCCTATTTCTTTAGACTGAATTCACCCATTTTCATTGTAAATGAGGTACAAAACATAATTACTTTATAAGAGTTGGAAACTCAGAATGGCCTTATTGAGAAGACAGAAGCCTTGGGATTATTGCAATTTGTAAAAAATTATGACTATGTTGCTGTGATCTGTCAAACTAAAATAAGAATATGGTTATGCATGTTTTAAAAAATAACCCCAAGAAGCTAATCCTGGATTACCATAATGCTCATGGGCCCCCAATTAAATCAGTAAAAGTGATTAATCTTCCCTCTTCATTTTCAGAAGTGACAAAGATATTTAAAAGTTTATTCATTTTCAGCGGTGGAGGGTAATGTGATGCAGATGAGGTGAAAGAGGTTTTTCAGTTGTTGTTTTGAATTAGCAAGAAAGGCATTTAAAGGATAGATTTTAAGGATGATAGAAATAGCTGTGGGGGTACTTGGAAGAGGAGAAAGAAGTCAGAGGGTGGTCTGAAGGATTAGAAGCAGAGGAGAAAACATAGACAACAGTGACAGAGAAATTGAAGGAGCAGTCAGAGAGATGGAATATAGTTAGAGGCAAAGAATGGATGCATAAGTTTCCTCAAGTGATAGAAAAACATTAAAGTATTTAGAAAAATGGGGGGAGAAAGGAAATGCATGTCCAAGTGTGCAGATGACAAACCAAGGGAACGATAAGTGCATTCTACAGACAGCAAGAGTGGTGTCAGTGGAAAGGACCTCAGTGTGCTGGAAGCAAAGCTGCAGAGGCAAGAGCACAGGAGCCAGAGCAGAAGGGAAAATGATGGGAGCTGGAGGCAGAGCTGAGCAACAGCCAGCACAGACTTGGCAAGAGCAAATAATGTCAGACTTTTCAAACTTCCTCCTGCAGCTCTGTGAGTGGAAGACAAGCAGAAGATACCAGGGTGGCGGCTGTAAAAAGGCTTTTGACGTTGCTTTATAGAGGATTCTCAAAAGCAGGTCTTGCAAATATATTTCTAAATGGAACTACAAAGGGCTGAGGCATAAAACAGGCTGGAAATGTGTACTCTGTAGTAATAATGAAGGGGGATGCTGTGGAGCCCGTTATCATTAACTATGGAAGGACAGAGAGTGACAATGCTCATTAAACAGACAGAGGACATGCAACTGTGAGGAGCTATCAGGGGAATGTATAATATGGTCAGAATCATGGAATCAAAAAAAAAAAGGAGACAAAAAGATAGCATAGGAAAAAAAATCAAAAATTAGGGCACATTTCAATGAGAATAAATCCTGGTGCAATCTTCTTAGGTAGATATAATAAGCCTATAGGAAAGATCTGGTGTTGAGAGACAATCACAATCTTCTGAATATTCTTGCTAGTGAAGTATCTTCAGTAAGTTTCTGCAAGGAGAAACTCTAGAAATCAAGCCACTTTTTTTCTCTCCTTTCCTTTTGCTAAATAGACTCCCTTATAATTCCACTCCTTGATTTTTACAGGCATTTTAAAAAATATAATGGTTCTACCATCTGTTGATGCAACCTCCTATCAGCTCATCTTTCCCTTACCATATAAGAGCTAGAAGGATTGAAAGCAAGTTTCATCTATCTGTTCTTGCAAAATCCATTTCCTCTGGAAAACAAGAAAATGAATTATTAGTAATCCAAGAAGAAGCAAGGTCAAACTTTGTTCTTAATAATATGTATTTAACAGTTGAAGGGGTTTTGTAAATTACATTGACAACTGGACTCACCAGTGTATTTTTTCTGAAAAGTCCAGTCAATTTTTACATGTTAAATTCTACAAAAAAGATCAATAACTGTAATGATCAGAAGACAGCTGCCTCTGTTTCCTAGCAGAGATTTTTAATGACTAACACCTCTTTAAATCCTGCTGGTCGGTTTTGGGAAAAAGTAAGTTTAACACCTATTCATATATAATAATGGGCTTTACTCCCCGGGGACTAGATGTTTTGTTGGATAATTTCTTTCCAAAGAAAACCTCTGTGCCCAGAACCCTTAGGAAGTATTACAGACTCCTCCCAAGTGAGTTCATTCCCCAGCATCTCACATTTTACTGTTGAGGTAAGGTTTGACTCGGATTAAAAATGCAGCCAATTCTCTCTTGAAAAGTTTTTACAAGCCAATCTAAATGGGGATCCAGGTGCCACATCCAGAGCCCATCCTGGATCTGTGAGAGTCAGCAGAGGAGGATAATCATGTTTAGTTTATTAGTTGCTGAGAGATACTTGCATTAAAGTATAACAAAACTAAATAATTTTAAACTATCAAAAATTATAAGGTCCTACACATATAATGAATTTTTATTGTCATAGCCTAGAAATCATTGTTCCTAAATGTAATGTTTCATCTTTTAAATGTGGAACTAAGCTAGTAATACAAGTCCATAAGGCAATTCCTCTGAGGGTCTCCAAGGCCTGTTCATTTCCTGCAGCTGTCTTTAATTTCTACAGACTCTCTACAGTTTCCATTTTGCCTTGGGCTCCTGGGAAGTCTCCAAACATTTCCATAGATGCCATTGAAGTATGCAAGTAAGTTGGTATTTCCCTGTGGGTTGATTATTCCACAAAAAACCAAACAACCAAACAAATCCCAAAACATTCACAACAAAAAAACAATGTAAAGAAAAATTATCTGTCAAAAAGTTTCATGCCAGCATTCAGCATTTTCCACTGGAAGAGGAGGAAATACATTTAATGAACCACTGGTCTTGATAGACCAGCTCTTAAGTATTCTTATTTTCTGCATGAACAGAATAAGGGATCAAAGATTTTAGAAAAAAAAAATCAGGAAACAAAACACTGAGTTATTTCCTTCCTACTGATGTTTCTGTAAATCCGCTGATTTAAATGATGTTCACAGAGCTATAGGTTGAGGGTTTTCCTCTTGCATGTTGGTAGACAATTCTAATGAAGTCTTTAAATAGAACTTAAAAATAGATGCATAAAAAATAATGTGTGCACTGAGAAACACGAAGTTCATTACAAAAAGTAGGAGTAAGAATACTTCACATAATCTGGTTGTTTGTTTCCAAAACCCTTTTCACATTGTGCTCCTCTGGTGACTCTAAAATACAGGAGCAGTGGGGGCAGCCGGATGAGCTCCCACGTGTAGGTTGCACATTCCTTGTATGGGGGATTTATAGTTCCAAAGAACAGTGCTAAAAGCACCACTGGGTACAGATGCATGTGATTAATTCCGAGTTCTGTGATAACAAAATGACTGTTTTAAGCCTTTTCTTTCCACTGGGCTTTTACTGAACAAAAACCAGTTGACAACTGTGGACAAAGAGCTCCGAGCACTTTGTGTTTCTCAAATTGCCTCTTTAGTGGATGCATTAGGAATCAGAAGCATAAGAAAAATTCAAACTGCTTCAGGCTTTTCTGGTGAAACTTCTTTACCAGAGGTCTTATTTAACCTTCACAATGTACATATCTTTCATTAACCTGATGATCCGAAGACATACTGTCAGGTTTGTTTTAGGACAAAGAAACAATAAGAGGGAGGAATCAAGGGCATGTAACCCATTCAACTCATCTATTAAACTTCTTTTCTCTCTGGGTAACATTTAACTTTTTCTGCAGTGACTCACCCCATGTTTTCACAACTGAGCAAATTTATATTCTCTGTGCAACTTTAATATAGATGGCTTTCTTCTTCTAGTTGTCCTTTATTTTCTCATAATCCATTATCTTTGTTAGTTAAAATAATTGCTTTATTGATATAAGATGAAGGGATAAGTTAATAGAAATACTGATCAAATTCCAGGTTAGAGTTTAAATCCTTAAGTGAAATGGATGTGATTGAACAATTTGTAGTGGATGAACCATTTTCTATTTATTCTTTGGGAATTGACTTGTCCTTCATGAGAGTCACAGATGGCTCCTGGACTAGAGGCACTGGTCTAAATAAACTGTGTTGGAAACAAATAAATTTGTAGAAGAAAAACACTTCACTAAATCATTTAATCGTGCATTGGAGATGAAACCCAGGGTTTTCAGTTTCCACAGGAAAAAAAAATATCCTCCTCATTTGGGCACTGATATCCAGGTTATGATAGGCCAAGAATCCAGAAATACTGGTTAATTTTTCCAGTGTATGAATGAAAGCTGGAGCAGTAAAGAAAAAGGAATCCCTCTTCCTCCCTCCATCGTAAGACTTTTTGAATCAAGTTTCTCTAATCTTACAGGCAACAGGGAGGAAAGTTCCTCTCCAGCTCTGAGAAAGACAAATGTATAACATCATACAGGGTACTGCTGTATTATAATATTGCACATATAGCACATATACTATGCATGGTTATGTGTATGCAAATGCTGAAGTACAAACAGTAACACTACATATAAAATTAGAGATTTCCTTATTTGATGTAAAGGAGTTCTGTTGGTTTTCATCCAAGAAATGAATGAATGTGTGGAAAACAAGAGGTGGCTGTGAGCAAAGGACCATTAAACACATACAAGGCACAACAGTGCAATGCCATAGAGTTGCCTGGACATAAAACCAAGACTAGAACATTTCACAGGTATTTGAGGAGTCAAGAAGTAAGGATAATTTTCCATCTTGAGAATAATATCTGAGTTACTCCTTTAGATTATGCCTAAACAAAAAATCCAATTAGGCCAGTTCCTGAAAGGCTTATCTCATAATGCATTAATTAAAGCTTAAGCTATAGTGAAGTATCCAACTCCTTGTGCAGGCCATGTAGAAATCACAGCAAAGCCCGTTTGCTCAGCTGGGCAGGGGTAAGAGAACATGAATATCAGCAGTCCAGCTCTGTAAAACTCCTATGGCCATCTCAAACCCAGCACTGATTGAAGCTGAGAAGAAAGGCATCCGGAATTCCACTCTCTGAGTGTGACTGCCTTAGACATTGCCCTAAAATGGATGGGAGACACTTTAAAACCAGAGCTTTCATTCAAGGCAAAGGGCTGGAGGTTTCAAAAGAGGGTATAGGCTCTTTGTCAGCATTTTCAGCATCCAGAAGTTGCCATTGTCAGCTGAAAGTGGTTGCCCTGAAGCCCAGGCACGAAGGCTGCCTGTGTAGAAATTATTCCCACTGCAACAAAAATAAAACAATTTTACTCACTGTCTTCACTTGTGCATTGTAACCTTCTACAACTGTTTAAGCAAGGGTATTTTAGTTCACATTATCAGAAGATGAAAACCATATGCACTTACTCCAGCCCAACTGAGAGAGGCTGACTTCACCACATATGCCACTTAGTTTCTCACAGCTGATCAGCCTTAGAGGCTGGTCTCAGTTTTACTGAGTTCTGGGTCAACAGCAAGTGTTTAATTCCTTGTAAAAGAGAGAACAGAAGAAAAATTTCTCAAAAGAAAGTTTTCTGGTCATTACCTGTACAAGTAATCTTGTACAAGCAATCTCTGAGTGTTCTGGCAGGTACCAGCTACTGGGGCCCATAATGCCATATCCAAGGGGATAGTGCTGGAGTTTACAGACTTGAAAATCATTATTTACAGTAATTTAAGGTTCATTTGAAAATCCAATGAAAACATTTCTGTAGAAAGCAGATAACTAAGAAATCTTCTTTCTCAAGGTTGCATCTTAAACATTTTGTCCACCTTTTTTTCTCTTTAAAGGGCTGTGAGCAAATTGAAAGAAACCCTGTTAGTTCAGGCTGGCTGTTTGAGCCATGGTGGGTGCAAGGTGTCCCAGGGGAAGAGAGATGAGTTTGGGGTCTGAAATTCTGAAACCAAGGGATTGTCTGCCTGATTTGGGACATGAGAGGAGAGAGGAGATAGGGGTTTGCTGTCCAACCAGAGAAACAGCAGAAATAGACAGGTCTTCATGGTTGATTTAGTATTTCTCATCTCTGCAATACCTTGAGCATCATTCCTGTTGTGTTAATGTGAAAGTGCCTAAGCTGGCTCAGGATCTGGGTTACAAGAGGCACAATGTGTAGAAGGCACCTTGGAGTTAATTTTCCGATGTTGACCTACAGCCAGACCCTGGTCTGGCTGGGCAGGCTCAGGAAGGGCTGGAGTTGCACTGCTGTAACCTCTGGGAAATATCTGCTGTGTCCTTCTCATAGCTCAGGAGGGCTATGGACACAGCTGGGCACAAACCAGGAGGAAAATACCACAACCAGGTCTGTGCTCTTCTGCCTCTCTTTATGGCCTTATCTCTGTGTAGTAAGCTGGACTCATGCTAGGGACTGAATTGCCAGCACTAGAGCATGTGGCAGAAGGCAGAGTTGCTCCAGGGCCAGCTACAGAAAGCACCTCGGATAAGACAGCAGCGAACTCCTGTCACCGAGCCGGGAAGAAAGCTGTGACTGTCACCTGGTGTCCTGGGCTCACCTCCAGCTGGGAGAACTGGAGTCCCCATAGCCATCAGGCTGCCACAGCCCCAGGCAGCAGTGTGATGAACCTCTCCCAGTGGTCACATCTGGTTCATCACCTGCTGCTGTGAGCAGAGACACTAAGAGGGACATACCCACTTGAGAGAAGAGGGCAATTATCTGTTGGCTAATGCACACAGCAGAAGCCAAGGACTTCCAACTTAGTAGGCTGAGCATTGATATGTCTCACTGTCTCTAGTAAGAAACTATGCCCACCTTTGCTGGCAGCACAGATGTCAGCCCTGGGAGAAGGGCTGTCCTCTGCTGATCCTTGTGCTGATGAGCTGCTATCTTCCTACATCCCCCTTTCCCCCCCTTGGGTTTTATACTTTGTCATGCCAGTATTTACCTTATCATGTCAGTATTTACCCTCCTGGCTCACTGAGCTGCCACTAGTCTCTCAGCAAAAATACCTCTCTGTTGCTGCTTTTCTTATCTGGCATGGATTCAGCCTACAGCTCTGCTCACACCTCCACAACCATTTTTTTGGTTAAACCAAGCCAAGGAGGCCTCCTGAAAGGAGGTTGTAGCAAGGTTGATGCCTTAAGTTTTTAGCTTTTTTATTGTTCCGATCCTGTACTGCATTAGTGTATAACTCTGAACTCCACATAGAGTGTTAGCAAGCTCTCTTCACATTTTGGTCAGACATATCCATCCTTCCAGGCCTGAGAACCAAGGTCACCATCACAGTCTCAGGCCCCAAAAAGTATAAACAAAAGTGAATTGGAGAGAGGCAAACTGGGGGAATATGACTTCATTACCTGAAGCTGTAATTGGAGGATTAATGCCTGATATGCAAATATACCAAACTTTTATCTGTCTGAAAAGCTCATGACCACTGTCCATCTTGTGTGTAGCCTCTATGAGGTTTTGGCTGGCCAAGGTGTATCTGTTGAAGGCCTTTAATAAACACCCACTTTATCCTCCTAACTCTGTCTAGCCTCTGTTCTAGGTAGCCATTCCTAGGCATCAAGGTAGATGTCCATCTCTCCTCCCAAGAAATACATGGTAGGACATGAAGAAATGGTCTCAAGTTGTACCTGGGGAGGTCTAGACTGAGTGTTAGGAAAAATTTCATCACCGAAAAGGTGGTGAAGCATTGGAACAGGCTGCCCAGGGAAGTGGTAGAGTCGCTATCCCTGAAGGTATTTCAGAAGACATGTAGCTCAGCAGTGTAAAATCAGTATCTGAATGCAGATCATTCACCCCAAGTTCATGCTCAGGTATTCGTGTGCCTCAGGGCTGTCTTCAGTTCCTCCACTCTTCTCTTGGTGCAAAGGGCCATCCACCAGTCCACTGTGCAGGGATAGGAGGATCTAAGCCTTTGAGTGCTCTTTGGAGAACAAAAGGAGGCTAATACAGCTTTGTAGATGCCCCTTTAACTTTTAGGACTAGAGAGTCAAAAAATAGGATAACATAGATTATGAAAACCATTAAAAAAAAGAATCCTTGTCCTGCCCATCAGAATTGTAGTAATTAAATGTGCCATCCATCTAGATTAAAATCAGAAACTCTGCTTTTAAAATGTTGTGAAACAACCAGTTGCTATAACCCAAGACCAGTTATAAACCAATTATAAACCAAGACCAATTATAAACCCACAGCCAACACCACCCTGTCATGCCTAAAAAGGTGCGGAGTTCTTTTATTGTCTGGGGTTTTGGGGTTTGGCATATTGCAGTTTATTAATTGGAGGAGAGTGAAGTCCTGAGTGCTCAGTGATGCTGCTGAGAGTTATTACCTCTGAATTATCTTTTTTCTAGAAGGGCTCCCAGCATGACAGCTACTTCTTCATTTGTTTCACACAGGTTTGAATCCTGGGAAAAACTGCAAAATAGTCATATTCCATTTATCAGATGTTGTGTAATCTGTACTTTTGCTAGTGTGTGGGATTGATTTTTGCTTTTCTGTGAATATAAGGAAAACACTGAAAAAAAAATTGTGAATCTTTTGGATGCTCCTGTCAAAGTCATTTTATTAAAAAATTCAAAGTTAAAATTCTTGTCATTAGGTGGCCTTTGGCAGGTACACATAGCTCCACAAAGTTAAATGAGTGAGCCATTTGTAGCTTCCTTACCACGGATCTGAGAGGCTGAATTCCTTTTGCAAGGTGCTGCACATAGAGCTCCTGTCTGCTGAGATTTCTTGGCAGCATCTTTCAGAAACAGCCCCTCTTCCCCTTCCCCATCTCTTGCTAAGTAAATGCTCCTGACTAGTAACCCTGGCATCCTGCTGTGGCTGTGGCACAGCCATGTGCATAGGTCTCTGGCCATATATGAATCAAAAGGTGCATAGACACTACTGGCAGTGAATTTGAAAGAATTTTTTTCCAATAATCAGTAAGCAACAAAAAATCCTTTGTATGTATGCAAGCCATATATACACACATTGACAAATATTCAGCAAACTATTTATTAGAGGATCTCGGCTACAAGAAGACAAGTAAAAATGTAGCCCTGTTTGGACATAATCCACCAAAAGAGTGCACTGCTTTAAGAAAAGGCATTGAAAAAAGGTGATTAATATATTAGTATAGTATATATTAGTATAGGTGCTGTCTGCCACCTTTTCACACCTAACACAGGTTATAAAGCCTAAAATACAGATTTTTAATAATGTCTCAAGGTTTGTTTAACACCAAAAGCTTATTCACCTCCACTTTCTTCTAATGTTTAGGCAATCTTCATTGCACCCCAGAGCAGGTACTGAGGACAAGGTCGCTTCCCAGGGCATGTCCCAGCAGGTGGCACAGTGTGACCGGACAGTGACACACACAAATCTGGAGTGGTGGCCAGCGGTCCCAGCACTGCAATGGGGAAACAGGGAAAACTGTGCCTTCCCTAAGAGAGGTGGCTGCATTTTGACAGGATAAAAGATTTCATTTAACAGAAAGCAGACATAGCTGTGTTAGTCTCCAGATGTACCTAAAACATGTTTTCCTGAGGATTCCCACAGCACTGAGAAGCAATCACGTCCTTGGCTACACCAGAAAACACTTTCTCACTCTGCAGTGACAAAATCCTGGAGCCCCAAGCCTGCTCTGCTGAGATGAACAGCTAAGTGAAATTATTATGATAATTAGTTCATACAGCAATTGCTAAGCATGCTACTGTGCCCAGTAAAGAATTTGTGGTTTAGTTACATCTTTTATAAATTCAAATATAACATCTAGAGCATGAGTTAATTTGTACTGCTATCTGCTAGAGGCACGTTCAACAACAAATGTTTAAGAGCACCTGTTTGATTTAGTCTTGGGGAAAAGCTTTTCATGGATCAGAGATTAATATTCAACTTCTCTGTAAAGGGCTTTCCAGGCCTATGTGTTTAGGTAATTTTAATTAAAGAGTATATATTTTTCAAGATTTTCTAAACAAAAGGCCAGCCTGTGTAAACTGAGGAAGCATTTCTGACTTCAGTGGGGTTGTGACCATTTACCAGGGGCTGGTCCTTGGCCTCCAGGCTGGAGCTACAACCCTTGCAAATGCTACATTGGAGAAATTTTGCAACTGCTTTTTTGACTAATGCTAGACATAGCTCCCATGGTTATGACCTATTTCCTGATCTTCTAATTTGCTCTTTTTCAGCACAGATCTTTGTGTTGTTATCAGAACAGCAGATGAAACCCATCACTTTTAACCTTTTGAAAACAACCCACAAGAAATAGTCATCAACTCTGTAGGAACTTGAGTTTGTTTTTTCTCTACTTTATTTTAAATTTCCAAAGGAAGATATATTCTTATTTCCAACGTTACTTCTGCAAAAAAAGTAAAATGCAGAAAATCACAATCTGTATAATATCTGCTTTTTATCATCCTTTCTGCACTTTAGCTCCTTTTCTGAATGGCAGCCAGCAGAATGAAAATAAAATGTAAAACAATGTATATAAATGCATCATGGGGAATAAAGAAAATCATTCACAAATATTTAGAATCATGTTTATTTTATGCTTTTATACTTGGTAAAAATAGCCCCCAAAACTGATTGCATGCGGAAAAAAAGCAAACTCTGCTCTGCGTCTTCAAAATGCAAATGTGTTAATGGCACATACAAAACCAGAGCAGCACACTGCAAAAATGGATTTCCATGTGTAACCAGAGGGGATAGCACACAGCTATTCCTTGAACCTTTACAATAAAGTAAATGTTGTCATTTCAGGTCCTGTTTTCACTTTCTCCTGGCACCATAACGTGCCCAACACTTGTCTGTCATGTTTGTCCACTGGTATTACCTTCCCAATTACCCACTATTTATCACTTCTGCAATTACCAGGGTAATACATTTTGTGAAAATCTGCCTTGGATTCTGTTTGCCAAGGCTTCCATATAAACACCAGCATCCACTTAGCTTTTCTCACTCAGCCATGTCTCTAAAGATAATGACAAACTCAACATCTCCTTGGAAGAGCTCTCAGATTTGAGCAGCTTTGGAGCTGTGAGGGGGAATATACTGCAAATGCAGACTCAGGGTATAATTACATCTGTAATAGCCTGTCACTCATGTAAGTGGGCCATCACCATCTTTTTCTCTTGGATTAATGTAATTCTGAACACATGGAGGAGGTATTGAGAAATGAAAAAAGCGATCTTCCAACTAATTTGTAAAATAAATACATTGGTGTGTAAAGAGGAGTGAAGAGATGCCCTGAGTGGGGTGGACAGTGCCCAGGCAGAAAGGGACCTGGGGCTGCTGATCACAACCAACTGAACATGAGCCAGCAGTGTGCCCAGGTGGCCAAGAAGGCCAACGGCATCCTGGCCTGTATCAGGAGTAGTGTGGCCAGCAGGAGCAGGGAGGTCATTCTTCCCCTGTACTCGGCATTGGTGAGACCACACCTCGAGTGCTGTGTCCAGTTCTGGGCCCCTCAGTTTATGAAGGACTTTGAGATGCGCAAACACATCCAGAGGAGGGCAATAAGGGTCTGGAACACAAGCCCTATGAAGAGCAGCTGAGGGACCTGGGGTTGTTTAGCCTGGAGGAAAGGAGGCTCAGGGGAGACCTTATCCCTGTCTACAGCTGCCTGAAAGGAAGGTGCAGGTAGGGATCAGCCTCTTCTCCCAGGCAACCAGCAGCAGGACAAGAGGACACAGCCTTAAGCCATGCCGGGGCAAGTTTAGGCCAGACATTAGAAAAAATTCTTCCCAGAAGGAGTGGTTGGGCTGCCCAGAGAGGTGGTGGAATCACCATCCCTGTATGTATTTTTAAAAAGACTGCATGTTTAGTTAATAAGGTGGTGTTAGGCTGGACTTGGTAATCTCCAAGGTCTTTTCCAACCTAGCTGATTCTGTGATTCTGTGATTCTGTGATTCTGTGGGTAAGCTCTGCCCACCTTGCCCATGGTAAGATCTGTAACTATTGACACATGAGAAACATTTGCAAAGGGAAGAGAAACCTGCCACCATTTACTGAAATATTGGTTATGTTCTGTTTAATCCTTTTGCTGTTCTTTTTTTCCTTTGCTGCCTTTCCATGGAAACATAACACAGCCTATTGTTTTGTTTAATTTTTGTAATTTGCTTCTCCTCTATCGACCTCTTCTAATATATGTCTGATTCTATTTTTTTTTTCAGACAAGCTAATGATCCAGGAAGAGGAAAGACATTTTCAGGGCAGCACGAATATAAATGATAAACTGTAAGTCACATTTGTTTGCACATGGATAGTATTTGTGGTTTCACACTGTTCCAAAGCAGAGGCTCTGCTTCCAAGAACTGGCTGGGTAGTTTGCCTGTTATTTATCACACTATCCCAAGTAGATTTCTGGATGATTAACAGAGCTGTCATTGCATTCTTACATGCAGGCTGAACTTATCTAGCTGCTCTTGAAACACTTCATAATTGTTAAAAATAACAATATAAAATTAACAAAACCCCACAGGAATGAATATTCCTCTGCTAACCTTGCTGTTAAATGTCTTCTAAATGCCAGCATTATTTCATCTGTAATTAAAGCCTGGATGAACTTTTCCAGCCTTCCCATTGTCCATGGCTTACAATCAGTTGCAAACCCAAGCTTTCTTTAAGTCACAGTGAGGAGATTACACTAATGAGTACTGACTTCTCAGAGTGGGAAAGAGTCTCAGAGACAATGCTGTCTTCCAAAGAGCATAGGGAAGTTTACTTTCAGCATCTCAAAGAGGTTAATTCTAATGGTAGCTGGAACTACAAAATATTTCAGGTGGTTTTTCTCTCTCAGTTTAGGAACTAGATAAGCAGAGCCCTCAATTAAGGATGATGCTACCAGGGAAATACTTTTTTCTATTAGGCTGGAAAACATCTGCCAGTCCTCCTGTTTACTTTATGGAAGTGAAAGGCATAATCTGAAGCTGCCCTTGGAAATGCAAATTCAACTTAAAATCACCTGAGTTGTCAGTCTTCTTACCACGTGTTTAACAAATCCCATTTACAAGACTTGCTCTGTAATATGTTGGGGGAGTTATCTGTGCTCTGTTTAGGAATATTTTATGATTAAAGGATAGGAAATTATTATTTTTACTTCAATTGGTTAAACTGCTCACGTTGCACTGTGGTAGCAAAGTCTGTGACCTGAGAAAATTTGCCAAGTTCCATGACATGTCTCTCAATACAAGCAAGTAGTTTATAAACCCATCTTGGGTTACTTTATTTTCCATTTCTGATCTGTGGGAAGCTAAAGGAGAATCTATGAATGTTATTATTATCATTAGGTTCACTTGTTTCATATTGCTGAGCCTGAGCATCAGCCCTGTGGAAGTAGAAAAGAGTCAAAAATATTCTTTAAATCTCTTGTTATAGATTCTAAGCTGTATTTATCTCTATATTTCCTGCTTATTAATGTGATTCATCTATTTAAATATTTAAAGTGGACTCAATCTTGGAGTATGCAGATAAACACTTAAATTCCTAAAGATCAACTGGAAACACAAGGGGCTTTTCAAAAGTAACTAAGCTGCTTTCCTATTAATTTCTTCATGGCTTTTTATTTTTTATAAGTAATGTGGGTGCTGGCCCAAGGGAGAATGGAAAAGAGAAAAGGCTTCATTTTCCCCAGAGGGGAATGGGCCAAGGTCAGCCCTCTGCCCCTGCACTAACAGGCCTTTGCCAGGAACAAAGTGCCACGTTTTAACTCATTTTATCTTTTAATACCTCATAGGAATTCATCAAAACCCCCCTACAAAAAGTCTTGTTTTGCTCAATGATGAAGACAATCCTTTTGCCTTGTGGTTAGATTTGAAATCCAGTTCTGTTGGGAAAGTGTTTAATCTAGTGTCTGCTACAGAGAAACATAAATCCAGTAATTTCCCTGTTCTTTATCTAGATATAGCAGTAGCTTAAAAAATATAAATAATGATATTTTATGGTACCTCCTCTGTGGTGGAGGTCTATTTTCATTCTGTTTTCATAAGAACAGGACTCTTAACCCAACCTGCAGCATTTTTTTCTCTTTTTTGCTCTGTTTTCCAGATGCTATCTTCTACTCTGGCAGTACAGCCATTTTCCTGTCAGAGAAGCCCAGCAAAAGGGGGAAAACAAATGCAAAATTTCCTATTGAATGATTCAATTCACCTGGAATAGCATTTGAAATAATGAAAACTGTCTCCCATTAGCAAAGTCTTGTGCCCACTATTGAAACTAAATTGTGTGCTGTGGAATTGCAGTCCTGTCTTCAAAAAAATTAGTTTTCCTGCTAGGAGAGCACTGAATAACAAATTACACTCTGCTCAAAATAACACAGGGATTTATATCACTCATGTCAATACAAGAAAGGACTAATTTACAGGTTATTAATTAGAAAATTTTGCAATGGTTTCAGTGCCAAATGTTAATGCATTATGCAGTAATGTCTCTAGATTGTGGTAAGTTTTGAATTATTTTTAAATGGTTTTGAAAGTTATACCAAATCCTGTGATTGCTTCTTGATTTCTAAATACATAGGAGTTGGCATACGCTTGTAAAGATCCATATCCTGAATCAGGTTTTACTGAATACTGTTTCATCCCAAACCACTGATTCATGTTCCAAAATGTAAGCATTCGTAAGCACATTATTTGGCCAAATGTTGTAAGGTCAGTTACAAATGACTGCTAGCCTGAACAATAGCAAAAGTGGTGAATGTACATTAATTCCTATTCTTTTTCCGTATGAATGGCCTCAACTAACTATTCTCATAGGTTTAGTTCAGCAAACAGTCCTCTGCACTCAGTGGATTAGCTGATTTAAAATACTTTTATGCATGACAAGAATCTGATCACCAAAACATACTGAAACTTACTTCTGGAATTCATGCTGTTTTCCATTTTACTCTGTTAATAGGAAGCTAATACAAATGCCCCTCAGGAGGCCTTGAGAGAGGACTCAAGACAGCAATATGTGTCTGGTTGCAAGTGTCTGATGAAAACTGATGGATCCTTCTGGAGAAAGCTTAGTGGCATAGAGACACCACTTGTTCTCTTTCTAGTGTTTAATTTAATGTGGTGTATTTCAACGTTGCTACACTCAAAAATATTTAATATGTATAATAAAAGAACCTTTTGTGTCTGTGATGTGTAAATGTAAGAATAATTGACATGTGCCAAGCTTATTTTACAACAGATAATGGGAAGCAGGGTCAGATCTGCATAATTAGAATAAATTTTGAGAAAATGCTACTGTATCTCAAGAGTAATCTTAATTGTTAGCTAGCTCCACAATTCCTGTTGAGACCTCAGGGGATATGAAGTTTATCTGACATTTCTTTCCCTCAAAAAAGTCCTAGAGAGCTCTGTCTAGCAGCCCACCTCTGGTTTTTCCAAGTCTGGTAGCACCCAGAGTGTTTGAAGACCAGCTGAGGAAGGGTCGTTTGGATATAGTGTGTTAATCTTTAAAACTTGAAAGATTTTCATGAGAAGCCTCCATGAGAGTTCAGGAGAGTTGTCCTGGGTAAGAAACCAGGATACCAGTTTGGTTTATGTGGCTCTTGGCTGCTATACCAGAGCAGGAGACCACAGCTGACAGCAGCCTGTAAGCTGGTGCTCCAGGAGTTGCCTTGGAAAGGATTTTGTTACCCTCCAAATTTTCACTGTTTAGAACAGATTGAATTGAAACGAAATTCAGGATAGGAGTCAGCCATTAATGAAAGAGAATTTTTGCTGTCTGGTGACTGTTCAGATGCAGTCAGCTGTAATTAGCTTTATTGTTCCCCAATTAGCAATAGCTGGCCTTCTGCCACTCTGCTTCATAATGGTAATATTAAAGAACTGAATTCACATGTAGCCAGTTACAGTTTCAGAGATGTCAGAGTGACCTCTGTTTATCTATTTTTTAATAAAAAATATACATTGTCATTTCATAAGAAAGCTGAAAAAATGGAGCACAACAAACTGAGACTTGCCACCTGCTACATCTTACTGTTATATTTTGGTATACTTTTACAGTTCCAGGCTTTGCTTCTGCATGCTAGGAAGATTTCCACCACTTAGATCTGACAGCTGGCATTTGATCTAGGCATCATTTCATCTTTTAGTTCCTTGCTTCAGTGAGAGTGCATCTCCCAAAGCAGCTTTGGTGCAATTTATGTGTATATGCGTTACTGGGTGGTCCACCAAGAAACCATCTAACTCCTTAGTTCTTTAGGTTCCTCAAGGCATCCTTAATTTTACCCTCAGACTGGTTCTCAGCATCCAGGGAATTTAGTTAGATTTCAGTACTTGCACACGAACAACATGAACAACAAAAAGGGCACTAAGAAAATGTACAAGGTAGCAATTTTTTTAAAGTAAAAATTATTTTACTTTACAAAAATTGAATTAAATCTCAGGCTTTCTGAGCTACTACATTCAGAATATGGCCTTACATTTCAAACAGTTAAAACTGATTTCCCTCTTTAGTAATTATTTTCTGTTCAAAGGATCAGAGAATCATCAAGGTCGGAGAAGACCTCCAAGACAAGATCACAAAGCCCACCCTTTGACTGAATACCACTATGGCCACCAAACAATATCCCAGTGTGCCATGTCCGCTCATTTTTTGAACACTTCCAGGGATGGTGACTTCACCACCTGCCTGGGAAACCTGTTCCAATGCTTAACCATTCTTTCCATGAAGAAATTTTTCCTAGTGTCTAACATGAACTTCCCCAGGTGCAACCTGGCTGCACCCTCCTTTCAGGTAGTTGTGGAGAGCAAGGTCTCCATCAAGCTCTTTTCCTCCAGGCTGAACAAGCCCAGCTCTGTCACTTGTTCCTTATAAGACATATTTTCTAGAGCTTTCACAAGCCTTGTCAGACACACTCCAGCACTTCAATGTCCTTCTTGAAGTGAGTGGCCCAGAACTGGACACAGTGGCACTCAAGGTGATGTGTTCCATGACTTTCCCCAGCACTGGGGTCGGGCTGGATTCCCCTTCCAGCCCTTCTGGTAGATGGGTGCCACACTGGCTGGCCTCCAGCTGCCTGGGACCTCCACAGTTAATCAGGACTGCTACATATCAGAACAAATTTCATCTTCCCATTCACTTCTCTTTGAACTTGCAAATTACACACTTTTTAAAATCTCTTGTAGGATTCTTAAAGCACTCATGCTCACATTATTACTCACGTTCAAACTACACTTTAAGTGGAATTGAATTTGAGAACAATTGACCATTTATGTGTGACAAAAACATATATCGCTATTTAGCCAGTCTTAAAAAAAGCTCAGAAAACTAAGAATTACTGTGAGAAAAAAATATAAATAAATAAAATCAGAAAACAGTATATATTGTACTAGGGCAACTGTAAACCTATACCACTGTAACAACATGCAGTGACTCTATTCTCATGACTAAAGCATATTATTATTCTTGCTTCTACATTAGTTTAAACCTTTTAAAAAGAGTGGATATTTCCTCTTTGTGATTTCCCTCACAGATACACATAGGGCTCTTCTTGTTCTACATTTTTTTGCCTTATGTTTGCTGCTTTAATATGTTCTGATTCCTTTTACAAGGAACAAACCATTCTTTCCGATATATAGCACTGATATATATAGTGAATACACATCACTTCAGTTTATTTTCTGTTTTTCCTTTGTAGAGGAGAGCAGGATGCCTTTCTTTTAAATTTGTCTTGTTTTGAATCTCTTGTAATAAAGTGGAAATAATGAGGCTGAAAGCATCACTATACCTGTGTAGAACCAAAGGAAAGAGAAATCATTAACAGATACTTGGTCTACTTGGTCATTAGGTCCATCCAAGCAGCGCAGGAGGAGAAATACACCAGTTAACAAGGTGTAGTGCTTTTGAAGTAGATGGAGGAGGGAACGAAGCACAGTGTTTTCCTTGTGCTAATATGACTTCCTTTTAGTCTCCTACTATTTTTTTAATTGTTTGAACCAGTGTTTTGACTAGTTGAAGCTAGCTAAGCAAGTGATAGTTGAATTCTTTACATTGTTTGGTTCGCCTTTAATTAGCACATTCTACTGGACTTTTCAGCAATTATTGTTAATCTTTTATGTAGCACCTTAATGATCCTGTGTAAGGACTTTGCATTTTTCAGAATTAATTGCTGTCTTACAACAGAAAAGGAAGGTAGGACTCCAGCTTCTCAAGATAAAGTTGAATGTCAGCTTTTACAGAGCTTCTGATAAATAATACTCTGAGTGTCTATTGTGTATAAAGGCCATTTGTCCACTTAAGAAACACTTTGAGAGCATCTGTTGCTGTCTTTGTTTTGCTTCAGTGCACTATGCACTAAAAGCTTTATTTCCACAAGGGAAATTAGAAAATGCACATGCAGTATTATCCCTATACCTCCAAGCCAGCTGGAGAATATTCACGGCAACTTCTTGTTATTTGAATTAGTCAATCATGAATGCAAAATAAATCCAAATAAAAATAATCAAATAAACTTAAGGGGTTTTCTTTCCTTCCTCTCTGACTGACAGTTACAATAACACTTGAACTTTCATTCCTTTAATGCCTTTTTCCTTGGGACGAGTCATGTACACTTTTATAAATTAACTCTAAATTGACAATCTCTTCTGCTCTGTGAATGAAACTTCTTTTCTGCTGAGAAAAGAAATAACTACTAAAAAAATCAATTCTGGAATAGTATAGATACTTCATGAACATATTGGTAAAAACCCTCATAACTGTTGGATCTTTCCAGTATGACAATTTTCTGAAATCTGGTATGTTTGCTGGGCTAAAGGAGATATATTCTACTTGAATACATGTCCTGGGACCTTGGTGTTTCAGGAGCTGCACAGAAAACAGAAGGAAAACATAGTCAAAACCCTGACAAGTTTGATTTAATGTGGAAGAAGAAGCAGCAGATCAATAAAAGTCTCACAAGTCCTTGTCATCAGGAGAGGGGACAGTTGCCAAAGGAAACCATCAAACAAGCAAAGGGGCTGTTGAAACATTATGGAAAAAGATGTTTTAAGAAAGAGTTTGAAGACATACTGGGAAGCTTTGCACATACTTTAAGAGGTTGTTCTCGAACATTAGCAGTGGCTGGAAAGAAAGAATAAAGCTGCTTTTTGAAAATCTAGCCAGGTACAAGCAAGCCAAATGATCTGAACAAAGCCTGAAGCTGGCTTCAGGGCCAAATCAGAAGAAAAATGCTGTTGTTGGCTGGGAAAATTCTAAGAAGCTTTTCTTTCATATGAAAGAGAGGAGGAACCTCAGAGAGAAAATTATCCTTGCAAAGGTCTTCTGGGTATAAAGGGGAGGCATGGGATTTACTCAGTCCCAAGAAAGCATGCCATATGCAGGACAGCAGAGTCTGGATAATAGTCTGAGTGAATGAATCAGAAACTGTGCATTTTAGAGATGTCAGAAGGCAATAAAGGCGTCAGGTTATGGTCTTGTGTGATCAGTGGCTTAATAGTTCTGTCCACAAGAAATGAGAAAATATGTGATGAAAAATATTACATTTATCATGGCTATGTTGAGCTTAAATGTCTACAAAGAACTGTTAGAGATGGTCTAGAATTTTAGTTTAGACAAAAGTATAGGATTTATCCTATCTAACTTTCAATAGCTGCATTGTAGATATTACCCTTCATAGTGAAAGAGGCACAGTTAGATCATCATTCAGCTGCCAGAGATTTTGTTTTTTAGCACTTGGATTAATACAGTTCTTTAAATATTATTGGCTTGCTTTTCAGACTACACACATACCCTACAATGGGTTCTTCAAAAATAAATACCTACATTCAGATACCTGAATCCCAGTTGTTGGCACAGAATATGGGGTAGACACAAGGGAGAATTTTTGTTTGTAGATGACATTTACTTTAAAAAGACACACAGAAAAGACAGAGCTGTAGGAGATCCCCAAAGTGGGATGGAAAAAGACAAGGACACACTGAAGACATACCAAAAGAATGGTTGGAGAGATAAGAGTATTTATTTACTTTATGTCAGTAACTAGAGATTGTGGAGAAACACAGGAAAGAGGGCTAAGGAGGGTGAGTTGAGAATACATGGAAAAACACACCAAAATTTGTCAGTTTCATCTTGGAATAAATAAATCAGGCTTTTTGGGGAAGTGAGAAGCAGAGGCAGGCGTAAGAAACATTTTGAGGAATGTGTCAATTTGTTGATAAATTCTTCTTTTTTTTTTCCAAAATACAGCCTCCAAAACTCATTTTTTTTCCCACAACTCTTCGAAAACCCACCTGTGAAATGGGACCGTAGCAAATACTGTGTCTTGAATTATCAAGCAGAGCATGCAGGTACTTTTCCTGGAGGTGAACGATAGCAGGAGCCAGAGCCACTCTGGGTCCTTAGCAGAACTTTCTAATTTTTTTTGCTTCTCATTGCACTGCCCCAGGAACTCTCCTGCAGTGACTCAAGGTACCGTCTTTCCTCCAAGGCTACACTTTCTAGAGTGTCCTGCTCCTCTGAAGTAAAATATGGCAAAACAAAATCTGGTTCATTCACTTTGTGCCACAGTTCAATACACATGGTACACATGAGCAATGGTGTTTCTGTGAAACTCTCCTCTCTTCGTTTCTTTTCCATCTTTTCCTGTCCCACATATCTTCCATTTCTGTCTGTAGGGAAACACCCTAGAAAGGGAAAGTTACAAGATGTGCTATTGCTGAGCTGTTCATTGGATGCAGTTAAAAAATCATGCAAAGGGTGAGCTGGATGGTATTACAGATACACCAGGAATAAAACTGCTCAGGGCAAACTGTTGCCCGTATATTGCAGCTCTGGAATGTGGATGTCACAAGCAATGAGGGAAGATATTCCAGTAGGAAAAATTAAACTGCTCAGCTCAAAACAGGTGGCACAGATTACAAATCAGGATTCTCTATTTTCAGTATAATAATTAATAATTTGAGATTAAGTTTTGCAGCAATGGCAGTTGCTGATTCAAAGCAATATCCATTAGACTCTGAGTTTTCTGGGGTGGGAGGCCTTGGTGGTTTTCTTTGATTTTTGACAGACATCACTAGTATTTCATAGCACTGGCGTCTTCATCACTGCAAGGTGATTAAATCATTTTGTTTCAGTTTGATCCAGGTAAACTGGTCTTTTGTACTACAGCAAGAATGAAGGATCCAGAGGAAAATCATTGCTTCTCTGCTTGAGGAAAACTCAAGGCTTGTGTTAATTCTTGTCTTCTAAAAATATTCTATAGCTGCCTGTAAGCCTACTTGGCAGGACACTTGTGGGGGTTTTCAGGTTTGAAACTCCGCTTCAGGTGTTGATTGTCACCTGCTAACCTTTCGGCAAAAGAGCATACATGGAACTTGGATTTTAGTAGAATGGGGCTTGGTGGAATTCCAGTAACAGTAATTTACTTGTATGTGCACCTCCATTGAAAATTCAGAAAACCATTTAAAAGACTTCTGCCACTTCAGGGGTTACAGTTCCACTGTATTTTAATTCCAACAAGGTTCATGTGTCTCTTAAAATAGAAATGCTCATTTTTCTTCTTTAGTTCACCAGTGACCTCTCTAGATTACTGCCTGTAACATGGACAATGATAAGAGAGTTTTCAGGCAATGTATGACCCAGAACTTTAGATTTCCCCTAAAATGGATTAATCAGGACAGGAAAACTTCCAAGGTTTTTGAAAATGTGAATGAAAACAATAATTTTTTTTTAAAGTAGACCTGTTTCTGCCATACTGGATACATATACCTCAGAGTATCACACGAGTGCATGAGAACTGACTTATGTCACTTTGTGTTCTAAAATGAGGGCATAATTTGCTTAAAAAGCCAAAAAGCACCTATTTTTATACTCATGACTGCTCATGTTATAAATGAAGCTAATTTCAAAATGTTTTTCTAATTATAAAGGGACAGATTATTTTGCTGTATTACAATAGCACTTTCCTCCAAATTTTTCCTGCACACTATTATATAACACCGAATGACTCGCATTTCTAAGGAAAATGTTCAAACACATTTGAATCCAATTCTGTGGATTTCCAATATTAAGATTTATCACAGTAATTTTTTTTTCTATCATGTGATTTATTTACATTAAAATGTCTTTGTACAATTATGAATACATTATGTTATTACATGTACAATAATGCATGAGGGTAAAACACCATAATAAGGCTCATATTGTGACTTTTCCTGCAATAACATTCCTTGTTTTACCCTCTTGAGCTCAGTTTTCCCCGTTAGTCTGCTTTGGAGTTCTATGTCACTTGGCTCCAGACACTCTTGTGCTCCTCAGGATTTTAACTGTTTTTTTGCAGGCTGAAGTAGCAAATCTGGGAGCTGATACAATGCACACTGTACATAGATGATAGGGATAATACAAACTGGTTCACTGGCTGTAGCTGCTTATTTCCTCTTTGCACTGAAATAAAAAGGAATCTGGTTAACTTAGGTCATGGAATGATCTTGATCCATTTTTATGTGCAACCATCAGAAATGAAAGGCAGTAGCAGGATTGTTGTAAGCTGAGTCCTTTCTTCAGAGGAAGAATAGTTTTAATGACCTGGTGGAAGGCATTGCTGAACCCTGATGGATTATTACATGTAAATTTAATCACCTATGTTCAAGTCTCCATGAAAAAAATGCAGGCAACCAAGAGGAAAAAAAGAGTGCAAGAGAGTCATCTTCTTTAACTACATGAAAGAAATGTTGAGAGGGAATATCATGGGTTTGGAAATATACCAAAACAGAGCAAAACCAAAGTGCTGTCAGTATTACTCAATATAACTAACAAGAGAAACAATAAATCCAGACTGTCTAGGAATACAGGTGGGCTGGAAGTCAGGGTTAGTTTTACCCATCAAAGCGATGTGGTCTGGAACAACTTTCCAGTACAATAAACATAGCAAAAGCCATAGAGAGCTTCATCTTGATCAGTTTTTTAAAAATCATGCCATAAAATCTGAGGTCTCCATGTGATATTTTATACAAAGTTTTGAATCTTTTAAATGTCGGTTGAGGCCACTACACAACTGGAACTTCAGACAATGTTTACTGAAGGCTTTTGAGTTGGAGGAAGCATCACTGTTTTATCTCTGGCTCAGAAAGCCTGTTATTTCCAGGGGTTAGGAGAAAAGTATATTTTATCACAAACTAAATAACTTAAGAGGAGAAAATATATAGTAGAATGTAGAAGGTTTTGTACAATCCTATGACTACACATTTATAGTATCACAGGATTCATAAACATTCTGCGTTAATTTGTTCAAACACTGTAGCAGTTGCTTATTTCTATCTACATTTATAATGTTTATATTAAACATTTGCCAAACAAATGCTTCTGAAATTATCTGTGTTACCAGAAGTCTCTAAGATTTTTCTTTTCTTTTCACGGAACACTAGTTTCTAAGTGAAACCCATAAATCGTTTCCTCTAAAACTTCTTTTTATTCTCAGTAGCCAAAAGTGTATCACTGTTAATACGTTCTTAAAATACTACTAATATGCCAAAATGGCTCTAACATGAAGATGTATGGAATGTACAAAACAGATTGAAATTGGGGTCTCCACATGAGCAGGATACTTAATGCCATGGTCCATTGAAACCACATGGAAACCTCATCAAACTAATTTAAGAACAGCACAAATGGGATTTTGAGAAGAGCCTCTGAATTGAGTCCCATCAATGGTTTCAAGAGAAAGGATGAAGACTCTGTATTAGAGAGAGTCACATCTATTCCATGAAAATAGTATATTGTACATACATATATATACAATATACTATTTATACGAAATAGTATACTGCATATATATATATAAATACTGTACCAAAAAAAATCCTTATTATTTGAATGGTATTATCCTGAGCATACTCCTCTCCTGATGGCAAAGAAAGAGGTGAAGTCTCTCCAGTCATTTAAAGACTTTCACAGTGTCTGAAACGTGTCTTTTGGAGTTCAAGCCCACCATGATTTTTTTAGTGTCTGTAATGGGCATTCTGCTTTATAATTTTGAATATAATCACCTTGACTCTCCCAGGTGCCTCCTTCTCTCTCTCACCACAGGGTTTTACAACGTAGTCCTAACCACTCTCATACATTTTGCAGTTAGAATGCTCTCTGTTGTACAGGGCAAAATTGAATCTCTCAAGAATGCATTACATACTTCAACTTCATGGTGAGTTGTCCTAAGCTAGTTCTCCCTGCATTACCATTGCATAATAGTCTCAGATTAAACATGCTGCTATTGCTTTAATTTGAAATAAATAGATTTTATTTACATCTTTCAGTTCCTTAATTTATTTGCTCTCAGAGGAATCAGTTATTTTTGGGCATAGATTCATACTTAAATTATCTATGAGAAACACATTAATGAGTATTATGATAATACTCTGATTAAGATGGTAGTTTTAAATCAGTAATAGAAATTGCCTTCAGCCTGAGATTCCATGTGTTAAGTTTTGGGAGAATATGCACTTAGCACAGCCAGATTGGCTCCTTTACAAAATAACCCCATTAGTATAGAAAATCTAAAGTGAAAGCTTTAAGTATTTTTAAAATAGTATTGATGGGGGTTTGCATCCAAGAAATATCACAATGTTGGATATGTTCAGTCTTTAAGTTCACTAATGCATGTGATTAGACACAAGTATATGCTTATAATAGAATCTTGCTGCAGAGTTGGGGAAGTGTGTTTGTCTGCATGCACAACAGTTTAAATAATTCAAGAGCAGAGGAAAATGCTGTTACTTGAATAATAGATAGGTCAGAAGACTGAGGAAGAGATATAAAATAAAACCAGTTATCTGAAAATCCCTGTTCAGTGACAAGTAAGATAATTTTGATGACTCAAAGGTTCTCTATCTTCAGAAATTGAGTGAAATGGCTGTCTCAGGAAACAGTGACCATTTGAGGATTTATAATGGAACAGTTATTCTGGCTATTTCACCACTTTTTCAAATGGGAACAAGCCTTGACTACTGATGTATTTATAAGTTTAGCTGCTAGTGTTATTTAAAGTTGATGTTTGCAAGAGTTGGATGACTTAAATGATAAATAGTAAAGTCAAGGATGAGACAGCTACAGCCATCCCAAATGTTCCTGCATAGTCCATTTACATTATTAGTACCATGCTTTCCACAGCTGAGGTGTCAGCACTATCTGAGACCAGACAGTAAAAGTATTCTTGTTATAAAGAAGGTAAAAGAGCTTTTTCTATCATAGACATTACTAGCAGGAGTCTAATTTAATCACACATACTAACATAGCTGAAAAAAGTTGCCACTATACATTGAGCTACCTGACCATGGAGAAGGATCCTGTGTGCTCCTCAATGCGTTGCTGGATATCAGCCCAGGGACCCCCAGCTCTGGGTTGTCTGCTATGCTGCTACTTGGTCTGGTTGCTGTTAAAGGAAATACTGGAAAATGTAGTTCTAAATGCAAGAAAATTGTGACTGAAGGATTTTTGGCCTCTTTTTGGAGAGGCCCAGTTTTCAGACCTTTATCCTTATTCTGCTGGCAGGAGACATGTAAAATCAGGTTTATCTACAGAAAGCTTCCACTGACAGATAAAAGCCCAAAGTGTTTGGGTTGGGAAGGCTGGAGAATTTGGTCATGTATTTTAATAAGCACCCACATACTCACTTCACAGCAGTTAGTGCTGGGATACAAATTAGTTATTCCCTACTTTAGTGAATTATTCCAAATTGTTCTCTCTTCTACATGTATTTTGAGTAACTCACTATTCTTTATAGAATTTTTTTGATCTCTTTATCCAAACTTTAAACAGGTAGCTTAATACTGATTCGTGTGGGATATCACCAGCCAATTTCTCTCTTAGATTATAAATTTATAATTTTTCATTGTCAGTAGCTCACAAGCTGGCTTTTCATTGAACTGATTGTCTTGTTGTCTAATCCAAACTGATGTAATTTTCTCTCTAGACTATCATATACTTCCTTAGCAAATGCCTGTCTAAAATCCAAGTATATCCATGATAGTCTCTGACTTGTTTTCTGCCTAAAAACTATCAAGTTTGTCTGTCCAGCTTTATTTTTTTTTATTTTTTATTTCAATGCAGATTTGTTTCCATGACAACAGTCCCATCTATGGTTTGGTGACAGCCCATCATCTGTCACACAGGGACTAGGGGGCTCTGGGACATCTTGTGACGTTGGCATTGCCCAGCCTCACTTGGATGTCCACCCAGGCCATGAGAAGACCCAAGGACTGCTCTGAAAGTCCTCTGGAAGACAAGCACCAACAATAAACAAAAAGCATCGTTGGCCCAAGCTCCAGCTACTGAGCCCGAATGGATGGTAAATGGTTCTCCTGGAACAGGCTCAAAGAGATTCTCCCCAAACATGGAGAAAGCAGGGAGACAGTTAGGACTGGGAATATCAGAGGCACATTGCTGCAGCCAGGAGCTAAGGGATCCACTGGGAACAGGACACAGCCCTTAGAAGGAGGTTGTGTTAAACCTGCTGCCATCCGAGGTGCTCTCCCTGTGTGGTGTTTGCCTCAAGATGAACTGAAGCCTTACCCCAGAGCCAGGCTGCACAATGAGGCTGGATGATTTCAACTTGGTCTTTCAAGGAATTCAGGTTTGGCCGAGGTAAAGCAGAGGTTTTTTCATGACATAGTATGCATTTGGGAAAAATAATGAATACTTTTGTGGTGTATTTCCTATCATGATTGCTCAAATATGGTAGGTTGTCACTCCGCAGTAAGGGAGAGTGTGTTTATCAGATTAGTGCAAAGTAATTTAAAACTGCATTCTAGTATATTTTCTGAGTTTCAAATATCTTTCTTTCTGACAAAAAAAGTACTCTTTCCTTTTAAAAAGGAACCAAACTTCGTATAAATCACATTCAAAAAGTGTGAGTGTATTGAAGCATGTTAAAACTTTCTGTGTTAATGGATTAAATATAATGAATTAGCTGTTCTGCAACAACTGCTTTTTTTTCTTCATTGAAACAACTTCAAATTTTCCTTTTACTTGCCCTCTCAACACCATTTTATGTGTCAAACACACATACTGAAATTCAAAATAAGAATAGCAACAAAAAATAAATAAAATATAAGATGCTTTTAAATCAGCTTGCACAGCTCCTGCTACTTCATCCAAGGAAGAATGAAGGGATATTTCTTACCATGCATTAGAGAAATAAGCTTTTCTCTTGAGCACAGGTCTTTAATGCCTAGCTGTAGTCATATGAGCACGGGCCATTATATTTTAGTGAATTTTTTTCAGTCGTTGAAGCCTTCAGAGGAATTATAGGTGCCATATTGACCTAATCTGAGTATTTCATAGTCACATGCCACCTTGTTTCCAGGTTAGTAGACATGATGGCTTCCCTGATCAGTGAAAAGAAAAATTATAACAGCAAAAAAAGACTGAGCCCAGCACAGTCTCTTAAACATTACAGACCATTGCATTGTAAACTGAAGGGGGAAAACATTCTGGGAGGGCAAAAGTTGTGAGGTCACTCTTTTTTTAATGCATTTTTTTTAAGTGAAGCAAAAGTCCCTTGTTTTCTAGCCCACATATCATCACCCTCCAGGGTTTTCAAGTACTCTCTTGAAATTCAGCTCATTCTCAAGTCCTCTCTGTCCATCATTTATGTGTTTTGCATTTCAGTGTGACAAAACAAAACATATCATTTTTTATGGTACACACCTGCAAGATGGAAGACATTGTTTCAAGTTTCCATTGTTTCAGCCACCTAAAGGGAGAGAGCCAGCTCAGGACTCCCATTTATCCATACTGCTGTGCCAGCCTCATCCTCGGGTGGGGTCTGTATTACGAGAAAGGACTGAACAGATACAGGTGGTTAGCTTGGTTAACTGCAGGAGACGGTGCTGGCTGTGAACCCCAAAGTAGCTGTAATGCTTCACACTGTTGGGGAACAGCACAGCCAAACAGGAGAGCTTTGTCTGTGCATTGTAAAGGGAATCCTGAATTTTGAGTTTCCCTGTAATCAGGGTCCTCACAAGATTAAGCTGTAAGATTTAGCTGTAATACTTGAACAGTGAAACCAAAGGTGAATCACATT
The DNA here is from genome assembly GCA_013399835.1 of Leptocoma aspasia. Taxonomy (NCBI): domain Eukaryota; kingdom Metazoa; phylum Chordata; class Aves; order Passeriformes; family Nectariniidae; genus Leptocoma; species Leptocoma aspasia. Next base: position 135,043 of record VXAX01005245.1, on the reverse strand, counting down.
AAATGTCATATCTTCCACAGAGAGCCCTTAGATGCATCAGCCTTTTATGAAAATGAAATGTTTTAGGTGTAGAATAATCTAGCAAGAGCTAACTTATATGATATGCTTACAAGAGTTATTTCCATCAGAGTAATCAGGTATGGTCTCATAATGCTCCTCTTACTCAGCTTCTATTTAGCAAATTTGTTGTGTCCAAGTTATGTCTTTTTATCTGTACTTGCTGTTATTAGCTCTGCTATGACTTGCACCTTTTTTATGTTTGGAAGCTACTTTTTCCAGACTACTAGTGAGAAGCCATGGGTCAGACACATTTATATACAAAACCACCATGTGTGGGATGGATAATGGCAATGAAATTACCATGAAAATCATTTGGTCTGAAAGAGTGAAATTACATCTATTGTGCTCCCAAGGAAACAATACATGAAGTGCTAAGGGAAGTGTTATAATCAGATACTTTGATTAAGCTTATCAAGAGAAACATGAAAAGCTGCTATTATGAGTGCCTATTCCCACAGCCATTGGTAATTTTCATATATGTTTTCAAACAAACAAACAAAACAAACAGCAACCCCCTCAATTCGTCCTATAAATCAGGAGAAGTAGTACCAGTTTATGTCAAAGACAATGTTTGTTTCCAGTACTTGTAGTGAGTTAGGTATCCAAATTTAGGCTGTTGGTTTTGTCTTAGACTAAGCATGCAAAGTCTCAGTGGTTTCACTGAGCTTCTTAAATCCTTAAAGCAGATCTGGAAAGACTAAAATGAAATTATTTTATTCATGTTTTTTCTTTTTTCTGTAATTCTGTCTCTTTCTAATCAAATTGAGAATGTGGCCATGTCATAAACGTTTATCTAACTCTGGATATTCATTATCTTTTTTTTTTTTTTATGTGAAAGACCTTCTCATTCCCAAGCTGCCCCAAAATGTCACTGAGTTATTTTAAAAACAAATGTTCCTCTTTCCTGAGAACTATTTTCTCTCAAAAAGTATGAAGCTGTGTTATCTCTTGGGTCCACTAAATCTCTTTCTGGATGAAAGCTCAGGAATAAGTCACGACAGACTTTCATGTCCTCATTCTTTCAACATGTCCAGAGAGCAAATACAGCTTGATGGTCCCAGTGAAAGTGGCAGCACTCTAGAGCACAGCAGGCTTTCCTCTGAGCACTGCAGAACATGGGAAACCTCTGCCTTGCACAGAAAAGTCAATTTTACATTGAAATTGAAAAGCTGGGGCAGAGCAGTCAGGATCAAACAGGGAGTTGCTTGATGAATTCTGTAGTTTAAAGACTTACTGGAGTGTTATCTTAAAAATGGATTGTGTTTCCTTTCCAAATTCTACTTTGGTGTCTGGCTACTAAGTAAACATCTACGTGATTTGTCTAATAATCCAGCCTTAGAATTCCCCCTAGTTTGAAAAAGTCAAGTCCCCTAAGTAAACTGTCTTGAAGATAAAATGAGAAATTGCAAACTTTCTAATAACTTCCAATATTTTATTTTTATCTTTGTATAACTCAAAAAAAGTTAATCTTTCTGCTTTTGCACTGTATAGAATAAAACCACTTGCCAGCTTATTGCAGGCCTGACTCTGAAATTAGGATTCTAAAATTATTTTCTTTTATTATTTTTATGTATAATACTTATCTGAGCTCAGTAAATCTGTTTTCCAGGTAATTCAAATAAAACGAAGTCCCCCTTGCTCTGTCTTTCAGAGGAATGAACCTATCAGAGCAACAGGAAGGTGTAATTACCTTGAATAGAATTACTTTGAATAGGTTGAGTGCAAAGAGACTGTCAGCCCACTGCTCTCTGCTTTGCAAGGCCTTTTACTGCTGGGAGCCCACACCAAATTTACATTCCACATACAAATTTACATGTTTCAGATGCTAGGCAAGTACCAGCTGAAAATTCAGCTTCCGGTTATTCTTTTGCAGATCCTTCCATTCTACAACTGGAAAGTCACATTAGCAATATATTGATAAAATTCTTATATACATTATGCTAAAAACAAAGCTTGCTTGACTCAAGTGTTTGATGCAATAATTTTGCTTAATATAGAACTAATCAAGGCTTCATCTTGACGTAATCCAAGAAAATGACTGTCTTCTAACCATCAGCTCCAATGGCATTAGATAATTATGCTTTCTCTCTTGCACAATATGTATTTATAGTGTAGCAGATAACTGCACTGGGTATATTCTTGGAAGCCAAGATAAAGCCCTTACTTTTTTGCACAAATAATCTGGTTTTCAAAAGCATTCAGATGTAAAAATGATGTTAATAATTATGTTGAAGTAACCTCCAGAGGCAATACCGTGGTAATTTTTCAAGTAGGAATTTAAAATGCCTGCATCCACAATTTTATGATTTTTTAAAGGTACATTTTGACCTCAAAGTGTTACTCTTGACTAAAATAACAACCTATGCTGGGGTTTTGCTGAGTCTTCAGAAACTGAGGAAAATTTTAATCTGAACTGAGACAGCCTTCTCAATTCAGGCATCTGGTTTGTCTGTCTGTTCCCAACAAACAGATAATAACCTCCTGCAAATGCAGTCCATCATCTAGGCTGGAAACCAAAGCGTCCCTAGGCTCTGCAGTTGTTGATTTCAGCTGCCAGGAGATCAAAAGAGCCAAAAGGTTTGCTGCTTTGAGGTTTTTTGGTTTTTTTCCCTTTTGAGGCTTCTTTAAAGAACAAACTGTTACAAAGTCTCCTTTCTGTCAGAAAAAAAATAAATGAATGAATTTTTTTCCTACTGTATTACAGTGTTGCAACATTCAGGAGCTAACTATGGTTATATATATATTACTATGGTTATATATGCTAATAAGCCCTCATTCACATCAACAATATAGTATTCAGTATTATTAAATATTTGAAAATATCATGGCTATGGCAATGGTTCTGTTTTCCTTCGTGACAATGGAATTATTCTTTGCTTAAAAGCTTTAATTTCTTATGCAGGAGGGAATTTCTCCAGGGAAAATCATACACGTTAGTTAGAGGGAAGGAAAAATTTGTACTCATAAATTTTAATGTGTAATTTATTTGCTTGTTTCTGTGGATTAGTCTGAAGAAAAATGTGCAGGGCAAAAGCCAGCATGGCTTGATTAATGGTCCAAAAGGCCTTTCGGGGATTAGGGATTTGGATGAATTGTTTAATAACATCTAGGGTTTTAAGAAGGCCCTTCTAAATGTTTTAATTTATACCAATACCTATGAAAATTGCATAATATTAATAACTCTTACCATATGGTGAATGTAACTGTATTCCAAAGGCCTCTTTCCTATTTGACTTGCTCTGCTTTAACTCTCTCTTGAATACGTGGCAGTATATTCTTGTCATCTACAGCAGGAGATAAATACAAATTGGTCACTGGAGGTAAGAGAAATAAAAACATGTGCTACTAACTCCTAGTTCATATCAACGACACCATACTAAAAAAAAATCTATGAAATATTTGAAACTCACATGGTTATGGTGATGGCACCCCTCCTGTCTCCTGCTGGTTATAACTGGCTGCATCTCCTAGAGGTCACTGACTGGAAGGCAGGTGAGATCTACCTCCAAATTCTAATCAAAATTACATTTTAGTTAAAGAATTGGCAACATTGGTTGCTTTGGCTAAGTATAGATTTAAGTTTATTTTCCAGGTTTAAGCACAACTCAGTAGGGTGAGAATATGGAGTGAGGTTCTGTTGGGAAAACCCCACATAGCTGGTCCACTACCTGGACACACCACCTCTTACTAGCACAGTCTGGTAATTTGAGAACCTCCTGATAACAAACACTGCATTTTTTTCAAGTTATATTAAGGAAAATGTACTGTCAAAAACATTGTGGGAAAATAATTTAAAGAAATATTTACTGACTGACTGTGTCTCATTTCATTCCTGTAATAGTATCTAAATCTAACTGTAGGGAGCTTTAGTTTTTAGGTTAGAAATAAAGGAATTTACGAACAAATAAAAATAAAGGAAAAACAAATCTGAACTAAGAAAGAATCTAGGCAAGAACTTTTCCTGTTTTCACATCAACCCCAGTTTACTTAAATAAACCCCAACCCCAGTTTACTTAAATAAATCTCCAGCAAGGTTAATGAGGAACTTCAGATCCAGTGGCTGGGAAAACAACTCAGAAAAAATGTACAAATATAGCATGAGTTTCCAAACTAGAATGATGCGCAGAAATCTGGGTTGTTTCTGGCACAGAAGCTCATGAATTATATTTCCCCATGAAGAAATTATTGAAGTAATTTGGAATTCTCCCAACAGAGCTACCAGGTACCATGTATGTATTGGAGAAAACTTACATGAATATCTGGCTTTGCCACAATCCTAATCCTCAGAATCAAATATAACAAACTATATGTGATAAGAAAGCAGATGAAACATAAGGAAAAACCCCAATGCTGGAAAAGAGTAATATGACCACTGAGGACTAAGAGTAGTGCTATTTACTGCACATTTTCAAACTTAACTAAAGATTTTCACATGCAGAAGGCTTTATTCATCACAGACCATCAACACTGACATCTTGAAGCCTTTTTTCAATGACAGTATCATAAATTCAGGAAAAAATAGTAGTTTCCACAGAGGCAATCCTTCAGCATGGGTAGATACAGAGCTCTACTAACCAAAGGAAATCAGCCAAAATACACTTTTCAAAAAAAATGCTTAAAAACTCCAAGAAACTCCCAACTCTTCACTGTGAAGCAAAATCAACACAGAAAAATCCAAGAGGATTTACATGAATAGTAAGAAAATTTATATAAATGTTAAAAGATGTGGTAGTAAATCACAAGGCTCACATACTTCTGTAGTATTAAGTTATAAGAGCTAAATAAATTATGAAACTCAATCTAGGAAAAGTTCAACAACAGAATTGATAAAACAAATATGCTACTTACAAAAGCATCTTTAAAAGAATGAAAAAAAGCTTAGAAAGAGTAAAGCTGGTCTTCACTAGTCTTCAAGCACATTTTCAGCCATGAAATACGTCAGAGATGTATCAAACAACAACAAATACTTTAAGAAAATATTTTATAGACTCCTTCTTCAATACTATGTAAGCAGGAAGAGTATAAGATGGTTTTATAGCAGGGCATATCTTGCAGAGATGAAGTGTACTTGATGTCGACAACAGTAGCACTGATGTCAGAGAGGTTCTCTCAGTGTGGCACTTGGCACTGAAAATACAAGTTTTTAAGATAAAGTCAGACAGACAAAGTGAGAACAGAGTGATCCAACAACAGAACACCACTTATGTTTTACTAATGTCAATCAGCTAACAGGAAAGTGAAAGAGCACTGTAAGAAAAAGTGGCTTAATAAGCAGTCATAAAAACAATGCAGTCGTAAAAACCAAATATTTTCTAATTTTGGCACTGTATTTAAAGGCAATGGGTATTAAGACAATTTCCTTTCATGTAGATATGAGAAACTATCAGATGGAAAAGATGTTATGAGCTGGAGTTGCATCATTCATTGAATCAAAATAATGTGGTCACTGCAAATTTAGTAACTCAAGACCAAACTAATCCTTGCTTCGAAAATAATTTCCAAATTCACATCTGGATGTCTCCATAATTTTAAAAACAAGTGCTATGGGAAAATAGTAAATATTGAGCAGAGATTAATTTATAACAAATTTTTAGGTTTACCCTAAAATTCCCTAATTCCAGCACATCCTGGAATGAAGCTACAGGGAATATGACTGCCTAACAGGGAAATGTGGAAAAGGGTCAGAGAAAGTTACTTTCCATGCAGGAAGATTTGGGGGAACTTCAAGAACATAAATGGGATAAAGGAAGGGGAATAGAAAGCTTTTTTCTTCTTTTTTCCTAGCTCTTTTCTGATCATATGGGAGAATCCAGAATCAGACAAAAGCCAAGCCATTGACTATTTTTACAGTCAGACTTTTGCTGTTATAGTTACCTTTCATGCCTTGAGGAAAGAAAGAAAAAAGCTGTTACTTCTCACAAGATCCTCATTACAGCTCTGAAGTTACTGCTGATTTTCATGAATGCAGCTTCCTTTCACTTTAATAACTGAGAAATATTGACCTTGGGTATTTTGAACCTGCATTTGTGAAGCTGATGATGCTGACAGAATGAATCACACAGGCTTGCATTTCCATTTAATTCATATGTCTTTTGAATTGGGCCGTTTTCACACATCATATCCTGAATTTAGACCGTGGAAAATTGAATTGCTCGTTGAATTATAGTTGTAAGTGGCACTTTGGAATGCCTATAGAAAGTTCTTCATTTTTTCTATTGGTGATATGCAGTATTAATTTTTTGAATGTCATTAGGGTTAGCTTATCTTTCTGAAGAACTATTTTTGAACATGACAAACACACCCTCCCTCCCCTCTCCCCACGTACAACCCAGAAGAGTTGGTTTTGCTGGTGAAGGGATGAAGGCTTGAGCAGGGGAGAGCCTGAGCCTGCAGAGACACTCAGCTGGTGGATGAGATCCATCAGGACACTCAGACCAGTTCACTGCAGAATGGCACAGGTGGAGCCACGGTCCTCTAAAGCCACCATGGGACCAAAACTTGTTTGTTTTGTCTTTGAGCCCTGAGAAGCTGGAGCCACTGCTGCCTTGACAGGACACTGCTGGGCACAAGGCAGGAGCAGGGTTCTGGTAAGCCCTTCTTCCACCAGGAGCCAATGTTCCCACCTTCTCTTCCTGGCAGGCAACTCTTTGTAGCTGTTTTTTAGTTTGCCCCTGACCTCTGGCTTTGATTTTATCATTCTTCCTTCACTCACTTTTCAGCAGGAATCAACAAGTCTGAGTCCTTGTTCCTCAGACCTGGAGCAGGAAAATGAAAAGGAAATGGTGTGTGCCCTGCTGAGAGGCCCTGAGCTGGAGCTGGGAGCTGACATTGTCTGTGACTGCACTGCAGACAAGGCATGGCCAGGCTCAGGCCAGCCACGTACATGATCTGCTGGAGCAAGCCCTCCTCAAATGATCCCAGCCTGGACTGAGCTTATTCCCAGCCTGGACTGAGCTTTATTCCCAGCCTGGACTGAGCTTTATTCCCAGCCAGCTCAGAGCAGCAATAGAAGCACTTTTGAAAGTCACCTCCATCCATACCAACAATCTGCTGTGAGGTGAGTTACAACTTCTCCCTTTGCCCAGAGCAGCTGTGGATGCCCCATCGCTGGAAGAGCTCAAGGCCAGGCTGGATGGAGCCCTGAGCAACCTGGGGAAGTGGGTGCCGCTTTTGTCTGGGGAAGGTGGTTTGGAATTGGGTGATCTTGAAGGTCCCTTCCAATCCAAATGTTTCTATGATTCCTGTGATCCCTTGAAACCAATGTATCAATGCATACATTTCTCACAGAGCAAAGTAGAAGAGCACAATCCTGGTTTTAGCTGTGTTGGAGAAAGTCTGAGGTGGTACCACATCCTCTCCTGGAGCCACTCCAATGTCCCACCCTGTGCCCAGAGCCGGGGTGGGATCACTTGAGTCTGCTGCCTAGAAAACCAGGGATCTTGTTCTCACTGCCTTTGGGGCTTTGTGTCTCTATTTTACTGCTGCCATCCCTAAGTGCATCGGTGACTGCTAAAAAAAAAAAAAAAAAAGTAGTCTAGTGTTTCACTTCTTAGTACTGGAAGAATTATGGAATAACTATAAATATATATACTCTGCTCCAAGGCTAAGTCTCTTCTGAATGTGATTAGCCTTGAAATATGGGGAAATTCTCAGTACTTTTAAACCATAAATATGTCAGGATGCATCCTTTTTCTGACTTTCTGCTATATGAGTTGAATGTGAAAAAATTTCAATCTGACTTTTTCAATATGCCTTTTTCCAATCTGTAAAGACATTTCTGGATATGCATTTATTTATGTATTTGAGTGAATGAAAATTCATTCCCTCATTCTTGATATATGGCTTATTCTATGATTAAGGCTACCATAAAGGTCATTTTTGAAAAGTTTTTCTTTCTTCCTGATAGCTATTTTGGGTTTTTGTCTCTGTGAAAAAAAAAATTACTTTTAGTTCAGTGAATTCTGTGATTTCTACTGTTTTTTCCATTAAGCTTTTTTTTTTTTAAGTAAAGTTAGGGAGAAGGAATTCAAAGGAAGAAATGTCAGTTTAGCCAGCACAACAAAATTCACAAATTTGTTGAGCTACCATGACTATCTATCATATTTTTTATTGTAATCTGTTCATAATTTCCTGATCAGCTTGTCTAAAGTTTGAAGCCTTGGCAGGTATGCCCTGGCTCAGGTATGGTTCTTAGAGATAAGCAAGTCAATCTTTTTTCCACAGCTGCAACCCATTCCTTCTGCTTCTTCATGTATAAATTCAGATAGTAGAGATTAGAAAATGGAGGAAGGAGAGAACTTGATTCAGATAAGTTACTACTAAGGGCTGATCTAAATTACAGTTCCAGGAAAAAAAAAGACTTTTTTTTAATATGTTAGAGTAGATATTCTAGATCTGCATGAGAGAATTAAAATAAGCTCTTTAAAAAAAAAAAAACACAACAAAAAAGGGATCCATCAATCAATCAATCTATCTATCAGTACTATGATATCAATCAATCTATCAGTACTATGATATCTTGTCCAAAATTTTCCTACAAGCTCCAAAACTGAAGGTTCACAGAAAACAAATAAACAAATTGTGTTGCTTTGCAAATAATTCTGGGCTGCTTCTAATGTACACCCTATGGAGCTTCCTTTATTAGCAAAAAACTGCAAAAAGATTTTTGTCATACCACCAATATTCTAGGCTTTCTGAAAGCAAAATCCTTTTTTATTCTTAAATAAATAAATTTTAAAATCTAAATTAACTCCAAACAAAAGAAAGTATGCATACACAATAGATTGTAAAATATTTTGATATATGGATTTTAATGCATAGGACAAAGGAATCTTGAAGACATTCTGAGCAACTTAGCCTAGGAAATCAAAAGATTCTAGGCAACAAAGCAAACCATGGTGTTTGGATCTCATGAGCTGGTGTAGGATCTTGTTCAGCTCTCTGAAGGAGCTCAGCTTTAATAAGTAAATGATGCAGTTCAGGGTAGTTCTCATATCCAAGCAAATAACAAATGTTCAGGAAAAATATCAGCCTAACAGTTATCTGTTTCCTAAATTACTAGGTATGTTTTAAGAATATTCTCACATCAATCATATTTTGATGGGAAAACTGGCCTATATCCTGTGTATTATGATTTTGAAAATAATAGATGAGACAAAACAATAACTAAAAATATAGGGGAAGTAAATATTTTCAGATGGGCCAAATCTGGAGTCAGCACAGAGCATTTGACATGAGGAATTGGTTAAATGGGTGCAAGAAAGCAACTAAACAAGTTAAAGTTAGTAATAGGCAGCTGCAGGCTAAAAACTTGTCCAGTTCCTGAGGAGTGGAAGATGAAAGACTTTCTTCTTTCTTTCTTAGGAGTGGAAAGAAAGTAGAAACTTTGTTCCTGTTCTGTCTGGCTTTTGTTCCCCTCAGAGAGAGTTAAGAATAATGTTAAGAGAAAGAAATATATTCATACTTCCTATATTGCCCACAATTCTGTTGACAGTGTGGACAGCTGGCAGAAGTCAAGAGCCTTAGGAGCTTTTTCTTTCTGCTGAGTGTCTCAGAACTCTGACTTCCTGCCTTTGCATCAATATGGCAAAATCTGTGATTTTCTTAGAAACCTCCTTCAAAAAAACGTTGGTTATATGTCTCAAAACATAGCACCCAAATGAAGTTTATCCACTCTAAGTGCAAGAAAGCTCTTTGGTTTACATCAGGGGAATTCAGAGCCAAATTCAGACAATGTTTTAAGTATTTATTCTGCTTATTTTTCCTGCTTTTTGGAAAGGTCCATCATAGTCTGTTTAGTTACTGCAGTCTCGGTAACAGAAGATGTTGCTTCATCTGTTTTCTGTAGAAAGTTGGTGGTGTTCAGGGATTTAAGCATGGATAGATTTACTATGAAGCGCTGGTGGATTTGGAAAAGCAAAATGAGAACTGGATACCCTGCTTCTCCAGTAGTGATTGCCAACAACACTTTGAAAAATAATAAAAATCTACTGTAGTAGTCCTCACCTGAAGCAAGGATCTGAGTTGTATCATTGGTTGTCTCATCAAAGATTTTGAGAGTTCCAGGGCACATAGCCCTGTACACTGAAAAATACAGCCCAAGGGAAATGTAGCCACACAAGATGTCCACAATCTTTGTGCTCACAAAATAGAGGCAAAAATTTTAATTAAAATCTAAAAATAATTTTTAAAAAAAGGAGCAATTTGTCAGAGTTTTAATTCAGCCAGTTTTCCCATGTAATCAGAACATCCAGGGACATCCCAGGAGAATTCAGGCTCTTTCTTCTTTCCTTACTCAGGGAATAAGTAGCAATACAGCTGTGGTTTGGTGCCTGGGCAACAGAGCAATTGGTATTAATGCCATTGTTGCACATTGTGACTGAAATTCATCTACTTCTTTATCTTTTACAAATAGGAAGTCTGCTCCCCTGTATGCATCAGAAAGGGAAAATCAAAACATCCTCTCTCCTCCAACACCAAGTGAAGTCCCAGAATGTCAGTGCTGGGATCTTTGTCTGGATAGAGTCCAGTCCTCTTGCCACTGCTAGGAAATCTCTTACTTTCTCTTAACAAGGTTTGATCACATAGAGAGCCAGATATGCTTGACAGGAATTTTTATTCTTCTCTTCATTTTCCATTGTCTGGAATGAAATTCTGCCTCATTTAGTTGCATGTCTGGTCCTTGCTGTGTCCCATATTTAGGGTAATACTCCTATATTAACAAAAATTCTTTTGTTATCCAAAATACTTTGATATTGGCATAGGCATTTTCACATTTAAAAATAGCGGGATAGAGGACAGTACTCTGACAGGACTGTGAATGGAAATTGAGCACAATTAAAACCATAACCAAAACACAGATAAAAGAGAATACACTTGATATTCTTTTTGTAAGTTTGTGCAGTTAAATTAAAGTCGCCATTAACTCTTTTTTCCTTATATTAAAATACTTTTGTTTACAAAATATTGGGAGACAAGATTTCATATTTAAAAAAAAAAGGTTAAACCCTTTTAATCAGAACCTAAATGTAATTTTGATATTGGTCAGAATATTACCTAGAATGTATGAAGTATTTTTGTAAATTAGCAGTTAGAGTTCACCTTATTTAATAAGCAGCATTTAAAAGGTGGGCAGGACATCTAAGAAGCTCCCATCTCAGTGGTGGGTCAAAGGCACCTCCTGAAAAGAAACAGACATCCCAGACTATTGGGATGAGCTGCTTTTTCCCTGCTCTCTGTTTCTATGAATTGCTTGGAAAAGGTGACCCAAAAGGTTTCATTCTAATATTTATATTTTCCTCTCAGGTGAAGTGAATCCCATTTAAGATTAATAAATTCAGAGAAATACTAAAGTGGAAAAAAAAACCCAAACCACCAGGCATTCTGCAATGTAGGGTATTTGTGTGCCTTCCCACAACTAAAATTATGGTTTGGATAATAAATGTGCCTATAAATATCAGGTAGCTATGGGAATTTTTAAAGATTGCATGTTGCTGGAAGGATAAATAGGGACTGACTGTCAGTGCTGGACAGATGGTAATCTTTCTCACAACAAAATACTTGTAAGTTGCTATTCACACATGAAACATTGTAGAGGAAAATATTTAAGAGTCAAATATGGCAAAAGTTGGATAGGAGTGATAATGTCAGCACACTGGGTAGGTTTTAGTAGTGAACAGAAACTAGGGCCCATCAGACCCTGGGAATTTCTGAACGTTCTTTGATAAAGTTCATTTTCACCACACAGCAATTATTACAACCTTAAAAGGCAATTTGATTCTTGCTTCAATCTCAAATAACCCTTAGACTACCTAGACTGTTGGCTGGCCTTATTTCTTCACACCTTCTGGGATAAGAAAATATTCTGAAAGCTTTAGGGATACACCTAAAGATTTAGGAACTCAATAGTTATTAATTAATAGTTATTAATTCCTATTAAGGAAAATATTTAAATGCTTTAATTTCGAGTGCTAAAGCCTGATCCCAGAACAGGGTTCACTGCACCCACCAGAGGATGAATACCCAGCTCTTGTCACACTCACCATGGAGACCCCTCAAGCAGACCAAAACTAAGGTCTGAGTTACCTGTGAAACACAATCCACCTTGCAGCACTTCTCACAGGCTATGCACTCTGTATTCTCAAGTTCTGTAGTCTATCACCAGTCTTTGAAGAAGCTTGTGTAGGTCACTCTTCCCTTCTTTTTCTTCCTGACTAAAACTTTTTTGCTTCTCAAAACGTAGGAACCTTCCCTATTTTTTCACCTTTGTACTACAGGACACACAGCCCTAAAAGAGGGAAAGAAATCCAAGCATGTTTTCTCTCAGCAGTTCTGCACCCATCTTTCAGGGAAACGTCCTCCCTGCAAAGCTGTGAGCTGCCTGGAGGAGTGGTGCAAGATGCTCCAGCTGAATCTGCTCCAAGACACAGAAAGTAGGTAATTAGAAACTATTATATACTTCCATTTTCTCAAATTATATACCTGGGGAAAATTACAAACTTTGGTGCTCCAGGTGGCTTCATCAAAGTTACCAAGAGACGAAAACAAAAAGAGTAGTTGCAGTAAGATTAAGCACACTTAAATTTCACTTGTTTTGCTACAGTTTAGTAACTTTGGATTGTCTTTGTATTGTCAAGAAACCTTTCCCCCAAATTTGTCTCTTTTCCCACTGAGACTAACTTTTCTTATGAAAGACAGCTACTTCTGCTCCCAAATCTTGTCCTTGATATCTTGAATATACTCAGATAAAAGTGTTTCGAGGCAAAGTAATTTGAGCTGCAAATTGTACAGAAACAGCTCTATAATCACAGGGGTGACGTGTGTGATCCTGCCCTGCCTGTCAGAGTGTGTGTGTATTAAAATATAAAGGTTGATAAGATACAGGTATGTAATATATTTTAAATCAAATTATATAGGTGAAATATATTTATATCAGCACCTAAATTTCTGTTAGGTTACCATTCTGGAGTCTTGGCAAACTTTGCATCCCATTAAATGAATCTTTAACCAGTATTCTACTGGTTATTGTAACCTACTGGTTACAGTATTGTTACTAGAAGTCTGGGAAAATATTGTCAGATTATAAGGAAATTCCTCCATCATTACTTGTTGATATATATATAACACTGTCCTGAATTTGTCCAGTGTGAATTAGAAGTCCTTGTGCCAAGTGATTTTATCTCTTTCCTTACCAGGAAATTTCTTTATTTTCACAGCGAAAAGGAAAGATAAATACCATTTTCCCTCTCTTTCCATTGTGGGCTTGAAGCTTAGCAAAGGATCAGAGAAAATATTAAAAGGCTGCTGTCCCAGCATTTGCTGTGTGTTATTGGCAGGTAAATGCAGAGAATGGGAATGACCTATAAACTCAGGAAAAAAAAAAACAAAACCAAAAACTACTGCTTTGACACTCTACTCTCTCAAGACATGTATTCAAGAGAATTGCTACTCTCCATGAAGGATTACAACTTTTCCATTCACATTTCCTGTTTCCTAGGAGTCCAGTGTGAATTAGCCCCATGCTGGAGGGGCTGCAGTGAGACCTCCCAGCCCCTGGAGGCTGGCTCTGTTCAGTGAGGTTTATTTTTACCCTCACTCTGACCTATGACACGAAAATGAAACATCAAGCACACAGCTCTAGATTCTGAGTTACACAAATCAGTCTGCACACCTGCAGCCAAGACTCATAGTACCAGCAGGAGGAATGAACCAGCAATTTCTGGTATCTAACATTCAACAGTTTTGCAGAGTATTAATGTAGTCTTCACTGACCATTTAATAAAATAAAAAAATACACATCATGTAAAACCCAAGTTGTTTTGGAATAAAGGATCAGTTTTTATAGGCTGAATTGCCATATCAAATTCATAAGCAGCTTTACAGTCCACCAAAGTAAATTCTCTTCAGGCACAAATGAAAAATAGGCAGAAACAGCAAAAAAAGAAAACTTTTCTCCTAAAAAAACTGAGAAAATAAAGGTCCTTGATGTTACCTTAAATATAATTAATAAGTACCTGCCAAAATAAGCTTCCAATATAATCTTGTCAATGAGGCCAATGATTTGTACAAATGGTGTTTGGCTAATGAACAATTTATGTTCCATTTTCTGTAATGAGTCTGGCAGGAGCTGATCCTCAGCAGACGTTCTCTTGGTTCTGCCACTCTCTTCCCAATGAACTATTCCACAGAATCCTGAATGTCAGTGTGCTATTGACAATGAAGACTTTGCACAAGGAACACTGGTTATATTTCTAGTTACCATGTATGCTTTGAACAGATGTTAGTGGTCATTCTTGTTTTAGCTTACAGGTGGGGGCTTTGGAGAGGTCTGATCTCAAATGTCTGCACACATTAATATCTGTACTAGCACTGGAGTGTGCAGTGACCACTGCTGGTCTGTGCTCGTGAGATTGCTTATGAGATCAGATGTGTGAGTGGAGAAATTTTGTTTCACACTCACCCTCATTAAGAAATTCCTTATCCTAGAAATGGGTCCATTGTTTACTTCAGAAAACACTGTTTCCAGGCCTGCCATTCTTGTCTGCAGGATCTCTGGTAAGGCACAGCTTGGCCCAGCTCGTGTAGTGTTGCAAAAATAGAAAATCGCCTATACCCAGAAAAGAGCAGGATAAATGTGGCTGAAGATCAAAAGCTGAGATGTTCCTTTTTGATCATGTATCATTAAATGAGCACAACAAGAAGAACGTTGAACTTCACCTGTTTCTCCAAATCCTGGGGCTGGTGATGAGTTCCCTTCCCAGCCTTTCACTGGCTGCACACACACAGTGACCAGAGGTGTGACTGCTGCCCTGAGCTCTTCAGGCTCTGCCTAAGCCAGACTTCACTGCAGTTTAAGCCAATTCCTAATCAGAGTACAACTGATGCATTTGAATGGGAATCACTACATTTGGCCAGAACCAGCATGGAAATAATTTCATTTACATTTTCTAGGCTGTGCAAAAGTCGGTAGACAAGAACATTATTTGTGTAGAGATTCTTGAATTAAATGGATGTGTGAGTCAGCATGTATTTTAACATGGCATTCAAAAAGTTATTTCTTAGACTGTCTTCCAGCTGTTGTATAATATTCTGATTTAATTTATAATATGTGCAGTCACACAAATTCTGTTGACGTCAGTTGTAGTTCATTCCTTATAATTAGTGCATAATGCTCATCTCATGTTTAACACAGGCAAGTGGAGTAATCATTAATTTTTCTAAAATAATTAAGTTGTCATCAAAATATAATGAAGATAAGAAAATTAAACAAACTCTCTTATGAGTCTGAATGAAACTTAAACTGAAAAAAATCAACAACAGTCTATGTCTGGGTTTTTTTTCCAGAAGTAAATAAACTTATTAAAAAAAGAAAAAGACACTTCAGCTGGTGTGTTGACAAGAGTGTACATCTGTCACATTAAGAGCAATGCCTAAACACTTAAATAAATGAATAATTAAGAATATAATAACTCTTATGCCATATACAATTATGTCACTTTAGTAATGTATCACTGCATAAAACAGTAGTCTTGGAATGGATTCCTCTGGTGAAGAAGAGAGTGCTGACATTTAGCTTAAAGGTACCTTTTTCCCCCACCAGCCCTTCTCCTGGGCCTCAGATCAATGAAATTCACATTGAATCAACAGAAAAACTCTCCATGATGCTAAAAAGCCTTAAAACAATGCAGATCTCCTCAAATATGAAAGATAGGCTATAGCCTATTATTCTTATTCATGTCTGTTCATAGAATGGGTTTGATTGGAAGGGGCCTTAAAGATCATCTAGTTCCATCCACCCTGTCAGGAGCAGGAGTAAAAATTGTAATGTCTCAATTAAAAACAAAACAAAAATTAATATTCTGGATTATTATTACAGTAAAAAAATGAAATTAAGCCTGGGGAAAAAAAAAAGAAAGCGTGAGGGTAGCCAGTTAATTTTCAAGAAGTGGATTAGAAACCGCACAGTCAATGCATCCCTCATTGTGCAAAGGCTTCCACTTGTCATTAATTTAAAATCTTTTGAAAAGCCTCTTTGATAAAGCTGTACATTAGGAAGAAATTTATCTGATAATGGCAAGACTAAGCCATGGATGCTTCTTCTTATTCAAGTCTATTGGATGCATGAAGAATATCTATTTTGCAGAAGAGCATCTGAAAACATTTTCTTCAAAATATATTTCTTACTCCTAAATTTTAAAGAAACCCACTACTTTTCATTGTTGCAGAAGACCAAATTTGTATCTTCTGGCATGTCCACAAGGTTGGTTCCATCCTGCAGATGACAACTGTCAAACCCTGTGATGACAGAAAACCCAATGACTAGGAGCATTATTTGTTTGTCTGACTTTGAAGAAGCCAATGATCCGTGAACAGACAGAAACAAAAGACTCATTTGCAAGGTACAGCCTTGTGTATGTGAAGCTTTTCTGTGCACTCAGTTTCAGGCCCAGTTAGTCCAGCATATACAGCTGAGAAATTGCAGCTCATTTTCCAGCTTCTAAATAGGGAAAGACCTGGGACCTGATCCAAATCTCAGTGAAGCCAATGGGCATCTTTCCATAGACTCCAATGGACTTTGACCTGGGATCATTGTTCCAAACACTGCTTGTAAGCAAAGCTGGGAGAAAGTATTAAGAGTAGTTTCTCTACTGAGCAGCTTTAGGAAAAATCTCATCTGTGAGACATGGCTTTGCACGTGTGAGCGTGTGGGTGTGTATACAAATTGTATACAAACAGGAAAATGCATTTTCATAAGCAAACTGCTTTCCTTAAATGACTCCCTCCTGGCCTGGCTATTTTTGACTGAAAGTACTATAAACAGAGCAGAGCAGATATTTGTATCATTCAGACAAAGACTTCTCTTGGGTCAGCATAAGAGCAAACACAATTAAGTCACCTCCTGACTGAGGCATTGGATATGCACAAGCAACCAAAGCTTTCCATGGTTTTTGTGCCAGCTTTCCACATTGACATCACCCATACTGGCCTTACATTCCTTCCTCACCACCAAATGGCCAGTGGCTCCTTGCCATTGCTCTCCTCCCCACCACTGCCCCCAAATCCCACCCACCCTTTGGAAATTCCTGCCTGTGTCCTGAAATAACTGTCTGTTTCTCCAGGACATCTCTAATTACTCAGAAGGAGAGAAAGAAAAAGCCAATTGGAATTTGTCATTATTTCTCAATGGATTTCCATTGAGTCTGCCCATCTCTCCCTTCCGGTCTCTGGCTTAGTCTCTCTTAGCTGTATGTGCAATGCAAGATGTTTGTAAATGCAGGCTTAACCTTGTCCAGCCTATTTACTCCTTCTTTCACTGCCAGGCACCCTTGATCATCAAAGATTCTAATTATATTTTGGTCAAGATATTCATCTATGCAAAGAGACAGTTTAAGGACTTTGAATTAGCTTAGCAAACCATTTTATTATGCCATAGACACAAAATAAACATTATCCACACAAGTGATGTGCAAAGAAAACAGGTCCCCAAACCTGCTGTTAAAAAACCCAGTGATAACCTACTCGTGTTTGTCTTGCTGAGATAGTTGGTAGCTATAATGTTGCTACAAATACATAAGATTTGAGTTGTAGCATAAAAGGAGATGATCTTTCAGCCTGAGTTTGTTATGTAGGAAATAATGCACTATACTCCACCAAAGGTCTTGTCATTCATCCTGAAAATCCCCAAATTCACCAGTTTCACTGCTGTTTCCCATTCCATAATTTTGTTGTACAACTACAGCCTGCTCCCATAAGGTTAATAGTCCATTCATTTCTCCTTCCTAATCCTCTCTAGATTTGTAGTTAAAGCTGATGGGTAGGTATGACTGCAATGACAGGTATGAACACAATGCAGACTTCTCAATATAATAAATCAGCCTTTGTTAAGGTCTTTCATACCAGAGTAACTCCAGTGAAGGGTACCACAACACTACTGAGTAGGCAGCAATTCCTCTGCTCAAAACTTAGGAGCAAAAGCTCATTTTTATATGGGATTCAGGGAATTGTGGTTGATTGTCTGGCCAGTGGACAGGTTTGGATGCTCCTTAGAATTGCATCACTGCTTCAAATTTCTGTAGAATTAATTTTTAAAGAACTTAAGGGAAAAACACCTTCTTAACAAGCTTTTCTGGGAAAAACCTAACTGCAGGTAAAGTCAATGGGAGATCTGCCACTGAATTTAATGAGACAAACACTGCACATCAGGGACTGTAGATATCTTATAACCCTGCTGAATCTGTTCTTATTACATAGGGAAAACCTAGAAACTAAAGCACTGGATCATCTCCAGTACCACTTCCCTTTTAGCTTCCAAGCAAGACATGAAATATAAAAATGAGCATTCTCCTCACCTTCTGGACAGCTTCTGAGCCATCTGTCTGAAAAGCCACTACACGGAAGCTTGAAAACTATCTTTTTTTCACAATTAACTTTGCTTATGACCTGAAAACCAAGTTTTACTGTTGAATGCAGCCCCAATATTAAGACTTTCCTCAGTGAAATCTCCTGTTTTGGGGCAAGATTTTTTTTTCCTTTGAAGCTGAAGGGAGTATTCAGTACTCTAAACCTTAGGCATGGAGTAGGTGCCTATTCAGAAGGCCAAGTCCAGTGTGTTATCTCTATTATGGCTCTGGAATAAGATGCAAAGCATGTAAGTTAAGCACTTGTCTCTCTTCATTGACTGTAATATTCACTGTGTTCAAAAAGAAAGGTAAAATCTACTTCCATGCAAGCAACCCAATAGAGAAAGAAATCTTGATGTCATAACATTGATACTAAATACAGATGATGGTCAGTGCACCTTAAACTGTTGAAAAAGTTGAGGACTGAGAGCCAGACAAAAGTCTAGATAGTTTATGGAGCTATTAGAATCTGTTTTATCTGCTAAATTGGGCTAGACAGTCTTATGAGAACTGGTTTTTTACAATTTTTTCAAAGTTCTTTCTGCTTCTGGATAACCTGTAAATAGCTGGAGAAAAGGCCTTCTCATTGAATTTTGGCTATTCCCACTCTAGTCCCAAGGGACCTGGGCAAGTGTGAAAATAAAGATGGAAAAATTTTTTAAGATTGCCCAAAAGCTTGAAGGTGAAAGAGAGGTGCATTTAAGAAAGTGGAGGAGAGAGTGAGATAGATGATGTTTAGAAGACAGAAGGTTTTTGACTTGAGATGACTCTCCTAATATAAGAATACAGAATGATAGCTGACAGGACCATAGAAATGCAAGGAAAGGCCTACTCAGACCAGAGATCTGTCTGGCCTGGTATCTGACCAGCTGCAGAAGCCAAGTTAAAAGCATGAGAACAGGACAGGCCCATAATTATCTCTCCTTGGGGCTGCTCCCACTGGCTTGTCCTTTATGGCTTTCCTGAGGGCATCCCAGTGCTGAGCACTACTTACTCAGGAGATCAGCTATGCAGCCCCTTCTCATGGAATGCAGAGGGATTGAAGCTCCTGTACATCTCCTTTCTAGCTGTCAATTCACTGCCCACCAACCAGCAGCTTTCCTCACAAGGAACAAACACTCTTGCTCTGAGCTGATCTTTCCCTGTACAGCAGACAGTTCATAGGGTGTAAACATCTTATTAGCAAAGAATACTGGGGAGAGGTTTGTCTTGTTTATACCAGCCTAGAAAATAACTCAAAAACCATGGCAAATGAGGGAAGGGTGGAGGGGAAGATGAGAGATGAACCTCCCTGCCACTCACTGCTACTGGTAACATCTACTTTCTCACTGTATTCAGGTCCTGGCTTGTGTGAACTAAAACAGGGGAGAGATCTGTCTTCCAGGATCAGCACAGGGGCAGCTATGGCAATCCAAGGCAGAATTATCTGTCAGGAAAGTATCCAGTCAGGCACACATGGATGTGTTTCCTGTGAACACACTGGCCCCACAACCCCTGCCAGCACAGCTCACCCCAGCCCCACAGTCACATGAGCCAGCCATGGGCACTCACAGCTCAGAAACAAAATGTCTCCTGGGCTGATCCAGAACCCCGTGGGCAGCAGGGGAGGGAGGGGATTCTGTCCCTCAGTTCCTCTCTAGTGAGACCCCAACTGGAATATTGCATCCAACTCTGGGGTGCCCAGAAGAAGAAAGACATGGACCTCTTGTAGTGAGTCCAAAGGAGGCCACCAAGATGATAAAAGGGATGGAGCATCTCTCCTACAAGGAAAGGCTGAGAGAATTGGAATTGTTCAGCCTGGAGAAGAGAAGGTTTTGGGGTAACTTAATTGTGGCCTTCCTGTACCTGAGGAGAGCCTGCAAGAAAGCTGGAGAGGGACTTTTTACAAGGTCATGTGGTGACAGGACAAGGAGTACATGCAAACTAAAAGAAAGTAAGTTTAGATTAGATATTTGAAAAAAAATTTTACTGTGAGGGTGGTGAGGTTGGGGATGCCCCATTCTTGGAGGTGTTCAAAGCCAGGTTGGATGGAGCTCTGAGCAACCTGGTCTAGAGGAAGGTGTCCCTGTCAGGGATGTTGGAAGTGGATGATCCTTAAGGTTCCTTCCAACCCAAACCATTCTATGGTTCTACGTAATATATCTGCTTATTATAACAGCTTTTTATTACTACTAAAGCAGAAATTATGAAAAGTCCTGTAAGTGAAAAGAAAAAAACCTTTAACTTAATTGTTCCCTCCTGATATGTCAAATGGTCTCCATGTAGAGTGTGGGGTGGGAAAGGACTTCCCTATTTGCTGTAGGTGTTACAGAACATTAAAGAGTATATATAGCCATAAGAGGTGCAACTTTTATCCTTGCATACGTGATTCAGGAAGGTAAGGCCAGCGGAATTAAGAAACTTCATAAACCCTACGGCATTTACAAAGTACCACTCAGCTACACATTGGGGCACAGGATGAGTCTCCTTAAAGACAAATTGTCCTTCCTTTAACAGCTCTGCAGCTGGCCAGCAGGGATTACTAACCTCCTTAGTATCTCATGCTTAGCTCTAGTTTATTAATAGAGCCTCAATTATGCATGTACATGGTCTATTCAACTAAGCGTCCTTATCGTTTTTTCCCTTCTCTCCTCTTCCCCAGTCTCTCAATTTATTTTATTTGTACACTGTGTCTGAATTCAGCCTGTTAGCTCTAGAGATCAGAAATGTTTGTTTGTACAATTAGCATGATAAGATGATCTTGCTCTGATGGGAGCTGTGAAAATACAAATGTAATACAAATGCTGCTAATTTGTTATGCTGTTAATCTGGTTGACAAAATCCTTTTGCAGCTATTTCACTAACAAAGGAATAAGCACTCTGGAGAGTAGTACATGGGTTAGAGCACTGGAGACTCAGGCCAGAAATTACAGCATATATCACTTTTTCCTCCCAACTTCCTTGAATGATATAAGCTGCAATCTCAGTGTTCCTTGTAACTTTTTCAGTTCTTGAACTGAAGGCAATTGCTTATTCCTGAAAGCAGTTCACTCTATGATTGCCTCTCCTGTTCTTGTGTGTTCGGGAAGACATCAATGATATAAATGTTCACAGTGAACATAATTATTTCTTGGTAGACCTCACAAAATCAAGTAATCAGTGGGAAAGAAACAAGACAAATATTTATGACCTTTCCTTCTTTAGCATAAAAAAATTAAATTATATATTTTCAACTATCAACAAAATGTTTTATCTGAATATCAGGCCTCAGCCTCAACTGTGATGCAATGAAAATATGAGTGTGACTCTGAGCTCTGTAAACTGAAATTAGGTCATCACTCTTGGTTAGAGCTCTAAGATTGGCTCCTCCTCCACTATTTTTAAAAGGTTCCCATATTTCCTACCATGTTTTTGCCCTACTCTGCAAGAAGTATAAAATATCAATATTGTCACTGAGACAAAGAATGACTTCACAGGCTGCCTGTTGTCCCTTCCTGTGTGTGGTCACGTTTCAGTGACATTTTTGTGATTAGTACAGTATAGTTAGTGGCAGGCTGTGAATAGGGGAGAGAAAGAGGGAGAGATGGATATCGATTTCTAAAGAAAAAAAGGAAATACATGTTCTCCATTCCTTGGGTAAAAGCCTAACTGCTGTATCAAAGGATTCAACCTCTTCCAGTATTTTGTGATTCTAACTGATGATTTCTCTTTCACTGTTTTGGTCAGGTTACCTTAATATAAATAGAAAATAAGTTACTAATAACTTTTTATAGTATGCAATAATGGAATACAAAGTAATATTTTTCATTAACAACTTCTCTGAGTTCCGTTTGCAATTATAAGTGGTTTGGGGTTACTCAAAAACATATTTTCTAGCTAATAAATAGCTCCTGTGGAAAAAGTCATCCAATGTTACATTAGCTACAGATGAACATAATTCTCCCTTAGAAAAACCTAAGTTGTTTTCAGACTGTTGTTGGACTCTCCTTGACTCCATGTTACAGTTGTACCCAATGACTGTAGAAAAGTAGTGAAATCGTAGAATCATAGAAGAGTTTGGGTTGGAAGTGACTTTAGAGATCAGCTAGTTTCAATTCCCCTGCCCTGGGCAGGGACACCTTCCACTAGAGCAGGTACTTAAAGCCTCATCCAACCTGGCCTTGAACAATTCCAGCGATGGGACACCCACAGCTGCTCTGGACAACCTGTGTCCCACCATCCTCACAGTAAAGAAATTCTTCCTAATATCTCATCTACATTGACCTCTTTCATTCTATAGAAACACCTTGTAGCTGTGAATTTACACAGGTCACTAGTGCTCATCTGCACTGACTTCTTTTACAGTATCACATTGCAACCCTGAGATTTTGCAGACAATTCTTGATATTTCAGAGCATCTGAAAATGTTTTCTTCTCTACACTAAATGTCAGAAGAGACATAGTATGCAACTGATGAAACAGCAACCAATGACCACTAGCAGTCAGCAATCCAATATATCTATTTTGTTGTGTTTTTTTTTCTTTTGAGAAGGATTACTATAGCTTGAAGTTGTGCAAATAAGTCTTGCAACAAAACCATCTCATATTACTTCAGGGTATCAATTTAATTCCCCTTTAGCAATCCTGCCTTCTTCCTACAACCCTTTTGATTTCAGGCAGGCTGTGAGAGAAATGTATGCTATCAGGGCCAGATAGCATACATCTTCATATAAACTTTCACCAAGGCAACAAAGCAAAACATTTTGGTTGTGTATGGAGAAATAGCTTGGCACATTCTTGAACTCCAGAAAGTGCTTTAAAATTATTTGAAGCAGTTCATAAAACTCATTAGTTCACTCAAAACTTGAGTCCACCATGCAAGCTCTGCTTTTTGGCATTACTGGACCCATGGTGAAGACTGAAGTCTTGGCTTGCCATGTGGCCATAAAAAGCAGACACAATGATGGTTTTCACAGAAAAACCCCCTTCTCACTGACACTGAACACACACTCCTGCCTCTCTACATCCTCTCCTTCCATCCCTTACTGCACTCTCACTCCAGGGCTCAGGACTGGCACAGGTAGTGAGACAAAGTGCTTGAAGTCCTGCTGGTTGGCACCTGGAGCTGGAGCTGCTCCATTGTGCCTACAAATACAGCACCATCTCCAATTTGTCACATTTGTCTTCTGCCATGACACCACAGACATTTTTTTTAATATGTATATTTATAAATATTCCATCAGCTTAAAACAAATAAAGAAGGCCTTCCATCAGGCATACATGTGTGTTCAGGGTTAGTGTAGAGGTGGAAAGGTCAAAGGGAGTGGACTACTAGAGTAACATTGACCAGACTGACTGTGGTAAGTTAGAAATGGATGATTCCTCCATAAGAATGTGCCTGGAACCAGACATGCTTTACCAGACTTAACTAGAGACTTAAAAATATTTTTACTCTCTCAAACTAATATGGAATTTACAGGAATTAGCATATCAATGTCTATGTAAAATTTCCATGTGATTTAATTGCAATTTAAAAAATATTAGGGAAGATTATGTGAACTAATTAAGTTTATAAAAACATTTACAATATATAATTCAAAAAGCGCTAAATAATTATGCAAAATTAATTAGATAATCATATCTCTATGGTAGTGTTCTCTGGGAAGTTTTAAATAAATTTATAAAGCTTATTATTTTCGGTTCACAAAGCATGGAAATATTCAGCGTGGATTTTTTACTGATTAAAAATGTGTGCTTGGCAATTTCATTGAGTTCATTGACACTGCATAGGTTTGATGACAATGGTTTGATACTCAGGAATATCAGCTAGAGATGAAACCAAAGCAGAGCAAACCCAAGGAGAGAGCTTTGTACAGTACCCTTGAAATGGGAAGATGATTGCTTTCTTGAAGTATTTAGGGATGTAGGTTTTCCAGACTCAGTATAAAAAACCTTATTTTGCTCCTGTTTTGAGCTGCCATCTAATCTGGGTTCACCACCAAAGTCTCTAAAATGCTGAGCATATTCAAGCATTTATGGAACAAAGTTATTAATAAGTGTGAAGCTCTTAACATCTAGACTGCAGTTTCTTTGTTTCGTTTAATTATTCCTCAAAAAGGTACTTACTGTTCCCAAGTCTCTGTAACTTGCCAATTTCCAATGAAACAGGAGTACACAGAAAATATTCAAAACTCACTTGATATTATTTTGTAACACTGTAAGAAACGGTTCCTGCACTTTCCTTGTCATACACAACTGCAATTATTAATTGTTTAATAAAAAGTGCAGAAATACAGCAGATCAATATTTTTTGCTTGCTAAAAGCCCACCACCACCTGAACTAGCATACCAGACATGTTTTGGGCGCCTCAGGGCTGATCACAAGTAAAGTATGTTGTTAAGGGCATTACCCAAATGACTCTTAAACTTCAACAGGCTTGGGAGGGTTGTGAGTGGGAGTAGGAGGTGTGCATGTAACAATTGCACATTAAAACAAGCATTCCACTGAATTAAATTAGGGGACCTCTGCGGTTTGGAGGGTTCTCTTGGCTTCATTCCTAACTAAATATTCCAAAATTTGTGTATGTTGTGAAGTTCTGAAAAAAATCAGAAAACTTGTCAATATTTAATAACTGGGTAAGTCTCCTGGGATTTTATTAACACTCAGTATGCTGCAGCCCACACCTGCACAGATTGAGCTGTTCTTTCCTTGCAGTTGTTCTTTTTTTCATACTAAAAACATTAAGAAGGTTTTGCTGTTCTCTCCATATTCCTATTGTATGGAAGAAAAGGTAAAGGCATGGGAGCTAGGGGGAGAGAGAGTCTGCAGGAAGCACATGAGAAAGAAACAGAAGAAACAGGGAAAAAATTTTCAGGACATAAGAGAAAAATAATGCATATTTAGCTAAACCAGGAATCCTGGACACATTCCAGAAGAGCATGGTGAAATCCATGAAAAACGCTTCAACCATATTAAGAGGAATAATATGAGCTGGTGTTAATTTACCATTTTAAGAAATTTACATGACATCCAAAGTCAACTTAAGTAGTGTAATGGTTGAAAATTTAGCCATTCAAAAGATAAATACAACAAAATGTGAAAAGGTGTCCTGTGCACAAGTGTTATGTTGAGGTCCAGGAGACCTAAATCTCGTTATATCTCCTACCCACACAGAGGGATTTCCCAGGCTGGTGGGAGCACTCCCACACACACCTGTGGTGGCTCCAGAGCACTACAGACATAGACAGCATGGTGAGGATTTCTCCTTTCCTTTGGCTCTGGTCAAAACACCTGGCTGTTTTTACCTCTCCACCCAAAAACTTCTCTTCCCTTCCTCCTCCTAAAATTATTGTCACAGTTAGCTCTGTCCTGGGATTTCACCACACCAGAAAGGGAAAGACAATTTCTTTATATGAAGTTTAAACTGGTTTCTTCTGTATTTCACTGCTGACATTCTGATATGAGTGTATGAATCACCTTGGGACCCTTTGTTATATTTATCACAGGAACATTTAGGCCCAAGACCTTCCTCGTGCCACCACTGACACCAGAGCCACGTAAGCTGAATGATGACAACAATCAGAGTTTGTATGTGTAGAACAACCTGCGGGGTGAGGCTGTTGCATGCTGGAGGTAGGATATGCTGGAGTTCATTTGGTTATTTTCCTAATCAAGGGTGGGTTGCCTGGTTGTTTTCTACTCATTCAGTTTATGGGACAAAACAAGACCTTGTTTTGAGCTGAAGGCTGAACTACAGGGAAAGGGAGGATTGAGATAGGATTTGGTGTCTTTTTTGTTTTGTTTTCTTAGGTAACAAATGAAAGTGCTTTTCTGGTAGAAGCAAATACCTCAATTAATATTTAAAGACGGTTATCAGGGCTTCTTTTTCTACACTCACTGGGGAGATCAGAAGTGCTCTGTCCTGGCTGCTGTGATAATGGTTTATCTCCCAGAGACCTCTCACATTCACAAAAATCCATGGAAGGTTGCCCAGCTGCTCTCAATGACGGACCCTGTGAGGTTCTGACGTGGTTTTTTGCTTTAGCCAGGCATGAAGGCTTCCTGCAGGAGGTGGCATTCATTCCCCAGAAGATGATATTCCTGGGGCATGTTGGCAGGCCTGGCCTGAAGCTTAGGATGCTAAAGTTCTCTCTATGCCGTCCCTCAAAAAAGCTGAGACCACAAAGGAAGTTCCCATCTTGCAGTAGTCCGTAGGGGCAGACAAGCCCTTGGGGGTACAGTGGAATTAAGTGGCACCACAGAGGCTGGAGTTCAGTCTGGCTTCCCTCTCTCCCACAAAAGTCTGGGTGATCAGGTCAAAGGCAGGAGGCTGCACTGCTGTGCCAGGCAGGAGAGCAGGTCACAGGCTGGGCAGAGTGGGGATCAGGGGGTAAACACTGGGAAGTTCTTGAAGGATGCCACTGAGATCTGTGCCTTTCTGGGAGCTGCTGCCTGGCATTCGGTGTTGATTTCATTGGCACAGGCTGATGCACTATCACCAAAGTATCTTAAAATTGCAGTTTGTAGGGTGCTGGAAAGTACCAGAGGAAGTCCTAAACAATTAGGCTGCAGGCATTTTGGTTTGGAACACAAAATTAGGTAGTCACCTTGTGATCTTCATCTCTAGGTCCCTACAAAGGGCTAATAATGTACCACCTCATCTGGGTGCTGTGAAAATTAATCCATTCCATTTGTGAAGTATCCAAATACTCTGACATTGAGCACAGCACAACAGCCATCGAGAAAATTGACAAATCTCTTTTCTAAGGAGGGTTTGGATAGCATGAATTAAGTAAGATGTCTAAGGTCATATACTGAATAAAATAAAAGAAATTATTCTATGTACATGACCTGAATGAGGGATGGATTACTCGGGGGAGAATACCATTATGTAATAAAGGTCTGAATTGTAATGCACACACCCAGAAGTTCAACAGAAAGTTAGAAGTAACCTTTAGTCTTCCCTTCTGAAACTTTTGAATCCTTGGCTTT
This sequence comes from Leptocoma aspasia, assembly GCA_013399835.1. Classification (NCBI taxonomy): domain Eukaryota; kingdom Metazoa; phylum Chordata; class Aves; order Passeriformes; family Nectariniidae; genus Leptocoma; species Leptocoma aspasia. The sequence goes on along the minus strand of VXAX01005245.1, from coordinate 107,635 downwards.
GCAGCTTTAGTGCTTGGGAAATGCATTTCAAACACATATCTAGAATAATATTTTTGTTAAATTCCATTTTTTCTTTGTTTACAGTGTATTTTTATATGCAGTATCATATAACAAGGAGAGTTTTTTGCACTCAAGTACAACCCCCAAAAAGTCAGACTACCCTATCACTGCAGAAACATAGATACTAAGTTGCCAGAAATTTTATGAAAATGGCTGAATTAAAAAGGGAAGGATTCCATCAGTTTATCCATCCCCAGAGAAGAATGCAGTAGTAGTTCTGGCCTTGCTATGAAGAAGAGAATTCATGGAATACGTAAATGTTAGAAATATTCTAAACATGGGAAAAATGTCAGTGGGAACTTTACCCTATTAGGCACTGATGAATGCATTCCTCCTTCAAGATTTTTTTTCCTTGTGAGTTCCCTTCACCAATGTTGTTATTTAAAGCTAAACACACATCCTTTAAAATGCTGTTCTCTTCTATTGACCCAGCAATTACTTTTTTTCCTGGTTGATCCCATTTGGATTTTGAGATTCTAGGAACTTATAGATGTCTAGAACGAAAGTTTTGTACTTTGGAAAATTTTGTAGCCAGTTTTGGTAGCAAGTTTTTAAGTAATTTAATCAAATGTGTTAAATAATTTGGAAAACCTCAGCTCTTCCTTTACAATTTTCTTTGCTAGATAACACAAGGTACAATAAAATTTCCTCTCTCAATAGTACATGGGGTTTAATGAGGTTGCAGCTAAGCGGTATATCCCTTTTATTATAAAATGAGCAGACTGCAAACTCTGTCTGAAAAGATTAGTAGAATGGTGACATATTGTACATCAGAAGTGACATCTGAGATCAAAGGTAGTGAAACTGGAGCTATTCAGAACAGAAAGAATTTTTTCTCATACTAACAAAAAAGTTCTGGGAGTTCATGGCTCTTTATGTTTTGTTACTTAACTTCAGGAGGCCTTTTGAAAAATATTTGGCATCACATCTGAAAAAAGGTATTAACAGATGACATCCTTATTTTTCAAAATAATGATTAAACAAAGCAAAGTAAGAGTTGTTATTTATTGAGGTTTTTTAAAGTTAACAGGAAAAAAAATCCAAACAAAAAGAAACAATACCCCCCAACAGTCTTCTCCTCAAATCACATTTTTTTACAAATGGTAGACAGCACATACATGCCAGCAGTGTCATCACAAAGGGGTCACAGCCTTAGAAAACCAGATACAATGTTTGTAGACCACCTTTAAGACAGGGCTTCAAATTTGCAAAATATGTTAAATAAACCCCTTTATCTTAAATCTTAGTATGAGTTCATAAGACATGAGAAGTTTTCCTTTTAAAAGGCTGAGGCCTCATCTGGCATATGTATTACAGTCTATAAATAAACAGACAAGTTTCTCCATGTCCAGTGAATGAAAAATATTGTAAAGAAATGTTTATAAAAATATGAATCTAAAATTAAAATTTCAGGGTAATACTATAGAAATTGGAAACTTTAAAACAATTTGTATTATTATTTTGAGGTCAGCTGCTATGAAACTGAAATAATCTTAATCAAAATTATGTTGAGAGCATTTTAAAAAGTTTCTGCCATCTTTTTAATCCAGTTATTTTAATACAGTTGGTTTTAATATTTTTATACATTCGGGGGCAGAAATTGGCAGAAGATATTTTACTAGCTGGGGAGGAAAGGGAAGCATATCTTATATACCAAGTTTATTCACATGTGTGCTTGTGCATATACAATGGAGTATAGAACTAAAGGCAATTCATGAGAGACACTAAAACCTCATTTTGAGAACTGCTCAGAGAAATTTTCAGGGTTTTTTTGTTTGATTAGCAATTAAAATATTAAAAAAAAAAAAAAACAGAAGAATTGTGTATTTTTGTGATCCTGGTATTTTTGGAAATACAGTCACTTTATTGGTTCAAACTTCCCTCAGTACTTTGAGCAGATGCTGCAATTTAATCTCAAGGAAATTTTAAGAAGACCGTCTCTTCATTCTCCAAGAGAAAACCAAATTTTGCCTTCAGGCTCAGGAAAGTAAAATTCTGCTCCCAGCCCCAGAACAGACTGAGTTCAGGAAAGCCATCTCTGAGGAACATTTGAAATGTTTGCAATACCCACTTTGGCAGAACTTTACTTAAAGCTGGTGAGTGCAGATCAGGTAGAAAGACATGAAAGCCATCCAATGTCCAATATTTGGTCTCATACTTAAGCATCATTACCAAAGCCTTCAAACAGAAAATCTGGGCTAATTCACTTCATCTGGAATGAGGAATCGGAAACAAAGACCTGTGCTAGCATTCAGGAATATATTTAATTTTATTTGGCCTGATATGTTTTTAAATCTCCATTTTCTGTTTTTGAATGAAACTAATTTATAGCTGTTTTATCTGATTTGTTTACAATTCGGTAGGAAGGATTTGGAGATTAGATTTATCTCCCAGAGAAAGTTATTACAGAGGAATGAAGCACTTTGAAACAGAAATAATAAAGAAGGATATGTATTCGTCTCAGCAATACTGACATTGCAGAAAATTATTTTTCTCTTTATATTTCTCTTTCTGGGCAATTCCACAGAAAATGTTAGTAACAATACACATTTTTAGTGAAATACATTTTTTACTGAAATTTATTTTTAAGTATAAATATTTGGAGGTAATTAAACAGTTTGAGCATTTCTATTGGGACTCAAGCCAGCCTTGTGGTGTTAAATCTGGTTAGTCTTCACCCAACAGCGCGTTTTTAGGATGGGGTCCAAAAATCATAGCCAAAGTCTTGCAGCACTGACACATGCTTTTGGAAATTAGAATCTTCCAGAAAAATGAGCAGGAGCTGGCAAGTCTTCTCATTGTAGCTGCAACTCTTCTCATTGAGGTAGTCTGCAAGTACCAAGACTAAGCCCAGAATTTTCTGAAAACCATTTTTCTTTTGTCCGTTAGCAAAAGATTTTGGGGCTTTTTGGATTGTTTCCATTTAAAACTTACCTTTTGGCCATTCTTTGGTCAACATTTTTTAAGCTTATGTTCTGCCATATTTTTCTTGATTCCAAAAAAAATTAAAATTAACTGTGAGAGAGATCTGGATAGTCTTTAGAAATAAGACAGTCCAAGCCAGCCACACTGTCACTATATCCATGTATGTCTAATGAGATTTAAGGAAGTAAATAGTCCTTTCTGTGCACAGAGTTTTTACCAAGACACCCCACATCTACTTTGCTGCAGCAGCCCTACCAGCTCAAACTCATAAGCAATGTTAAAGTCCATGAAAATATATCCAATGTTCCCATGCCAACATGGAAGCAATTGATCCTTTCTCTCCAGTTACTCACCCAGCACTGTAGAAAACTAATTACTAATTGGTGTTGCTTGAATTAGTTGCTTCCCTGTCATTGATAAAAGCATCAAAAAGAAGCTCTTCCAGGATGATGTTCACCAACTGTCCAAAATCACCAGACATTCATATGAGGACAGCTCCCTTCCGGAGGTTTTTCAGTCTTAACAGTGTCTGCAAAAGTCATTTTCCCCTGCGTGCTCTGTACTTGAGTTGTGAGGAACCCTTTTTCTCCCAAGCATGGTTTTACCTGTAGCATTATACCTGAGAGCATCATCCTTTTCTGCCTCATGGCCCTTTGAGAAACCAGACATTGATTATCCTTTAGAGAGGTGTATTGTCTCTTTTGTTACATTCTGGCTACTTTTTGTTCCATCACTTTGTAATGTTCAGCCTGTGTAAGGAGTTGTGTTAAATGGACATTCCTTGCATTTGTTTCCTTGTTGGGAAAACATGATATATCACAGGAATATCACATTTGTGCTGCCAAGAGCTAACAAAGACCGTCCTGGAAGACCTTTCATTTCAGCCTCTGAGACAGGCCAGCCATGATGCAGTAATAAGTTGCTAATTCAAATTCTTGGGGGAGAGTAGAGAAATACTGTGGGTCATTCCAGATATGCTGCAATTCTTTGGAGCTTCAGTTGTGAGTAATATTTTAAACTTCTAGGGTGAGGGGACTCATAGACTGTATGAGGTATGTCGTACCTGATTAATTTAGGGAATAAGTAGTATAAGAGTAAATATGTAGGGAATATCAATCTAAATAGATCTTTCTGTGCTTGCTAGTTTTGGAACACAGCATACAACACACTTGGCTAACACATATTTCTAGTTGCTGTTTCTGGCCTTTAATAAACTCTTTTGAGGTTGGTATGATTTCAGTTTTCCATTTCCTTACAATTAAGTGGACATAAAAAGTGCTTAAGCAAACTTAGGATGACAAATATATTATCATAAAAATATTTATGATTTTGCCTGTCAGCAAGAAATAAACGTGCACTTTAAACTAGTATTTACTAATGTGTATACAGCTACACAAAGTGTGTGAAAATCAAAAGGGAAAACTAAAACTAAAACTACTGTGGAAAAGAAAACTAAAAGGCAGAATTTTGATACTGTCTGCCCTTTTCCTGTTATTCGTTCCTTTATCTTTCAGTTTCTTCTTACATATTTTGGGTAGAGATGAAGAAGAGTTAAATAAACAGAGATTATTGGCCTCATCTTCCAGGGAGTAATTTCTAATCCCAAATCCTGTGCAGATACAGGTTATTGAGGATGATTCTGGAGAAGGAATCTGCCCTCTTCCTCTTAATTACCTGCAAAACAGCTAGCAGAAATTAATTTGCTTCTTAAAACCACTGGAATATAAAAGCTTACACCATCAGGACTCCATACTGATCCAACATGCTGTCTCTGATAGCAGCAAACAGCAAATATGTACAGAAGTGTGTTAAAATGGGACAAAGATAGTTGTTTTATGAGTATTTATTAATACTCTTTTATGAGTATTCTCCCAGAATCCAGTGATTTACATTTAAAGTGTTTCCTAAGCCAGTGGTAATATCTTCGTACTTAACCCTCTGTGGTCTTTCCTTCCATTGATTTGTTCAATTTCTATCCTATACAAATTTTTAGCAACCAGCATCCTCTGGAAAGGTCTAAACATCATCTGTGAATTGTGTGGGAAAGGTAACTTGATAGTTTAATTTCATGTCCTAACAAATCTTTGTATTGAGACTATCAGTAAACTTTCATTATTCATCTTCGTGACATCCATACTCATCCCCTAGAATATAATTTAAAAGTTTGTATCATATTATCTCACTGCCAGCCTTCTGCACCAAAGATTTAAGTGAAATATCACACACGATTAGCAGCTCAGTTAGCAGCTCAGTTCTTTCACTTGGAAATTCATCTAAGATCCTTTGGGAATATTGCCAGATCTGGTAGTTACTGTTCTTCTTGTCTCTTTATTCCATGAACTTCTACCAAAATCTTGACTAGAGACAGATTTTCATGAAACATCACTTATGATCAAGGTTCTGCCGTGGTGAGCTCTCTATACTCACTCCTTCACTGAGTTCACAGGTGGAATGAATCCATTTGAGTTTTTTTCTAAGGCCTAGCTTTTTAAAATGTTGATTCATCTTGATCCTCTATTTGCTATGCTGATGCTCCAGCAGGCTTGCTGCTTCTGATGTGTTTGAGAAAGACTTTATTAGTACTGATGCCATTTGGAAGTTCATCTCCTGTCCTGTTCTGCTTTTTTATGTGTATTATATGGAGTTTTGTGATTTTTCTGGTTATTCTCTTTTGGGCACATTTTCAGCTTTTGAAGGTTCTTGCATCTAATAACCTTCCCTGCCCTTCTGTTCAGCCATGCTGGATTTCCTTTTCTCTTTCTGAAATGGGATGCAATTGGCCTGAATTCCCATATGGTGTCTTCAAAGAGCCTGTGCTGCTTGCCAGGGCTTTACCCTTTGACTATCCCTTTAACTGAGCTTCCTCCCCTGTATGTAATTCTTGTTTTTGAAAATAAGAGGTGTGGCATTCTTGTTTAATGTATCTTCTACCAAATTTGAAAGTTACACTAATGCTTAGGCCTTACACAGAGACATAATTTATTCTTTAACCCAGAGGCTCAGGGGCATCACACTCCATAGAAAGTGACAGACAGTATCATCCTACAGACCTTTCCATACTTTGTCATTCCATGAACATTTATTGGACTGGATCATTCCATGATCAACTGACTGTTTTTTCAACTTTGTATTACCTCCATGGATTTGATTTTTCCCTTTTGCATCATTTCTGCAGTGTCACATCTGCATCTTTCTTCCCTTCTACATTAACATAATCAATACACTCAGCCCTTGGCAGAATGGCAAGTTCTTCGTATTTCAGAGTATCTACAAGAGAATAGAAAAACATACCATTAATTTTCAGAAACACATAATTCAGAAACAACTGAAAGGCTCTTTGTTTTAAATTCAGCTAGGTGAGTGACCTCTATGAACAATATATTCAAAATGAAGTAGTACTGAAGTTGCTGTGGGTATTGCAATCAAAATCATAGCCACAGGCTATTCTAAAATCCATATATTGACCAAACACTGCAATCCTAAGATAAGTTATCATCATGGCTTGATGAGGGAGAGTTGGAAAATGACCTTAAGAAGGTGTTGAAAAAAAGAATGAAATTGCTACCAATGTTATCTAGTGTCCAGACAGTACAAGGCAGATAGACAGCAGTGCAGAAAGGCCACGTGCCAATAAACATTGAGATAATCAAACACAACAAAAATTGAGAACATGAGTAGATGACACTTTGAGTCTGAAGCCTGTAATTCATCACCATTCTACAACCAAAACACAAACCAGCAGCACAGGGTGATGACTAGCAGTGATGGCACAGAACTTACAAAGACTTACACAGGGTGAGAGTTTGGGGCTGTTTCAGTAATAGAGAAGAGGTATCAAGTACCATTAACATGTAAGTTTAGTACTGCATGAAAGCTGGTATCAGCATTTAACCTGCCAACCTTTCGTGTCTTCCTGTGCCACTGTGGACTGAGATACTTGTAGTGAGCAGATGCAGTTAGTTCAAGCATAATGTAATTTGGAGCTCATTTACCACAGAGCAGTCCATGCAATCACAGCTTTGTGATGAAAGCTGTTTTTCAAATAAAAAGCACCAACATTAAAGGTTTGTTACCAATTGGCACATGCAAATGCATTAAGAAAAAGCAGGGGAAAGTGGAATGACTAGCAAGGGAAAGCATGCACTGTGTGTGCTCTTGATATGCTCTATTTGGACAGAATGTCAACATTTCAATCCTGCCTAAAAAGAAAAAAGGATAAACCTTAAAATCCCTGTAGACAATTGCTCATAATAATCTTCTAGGACATTCTGAGCTTGTTCTTTTGTTTTGTGTTCTTGTCTTTTTTTAACTGCTTTGTGTCCTGTGTCATCACTAACAAGTGTGGAAGGAGTATATAAAATACTACCAAATTTGGAAAATTAGCACATTATATCCACTCCAGTCATTTTTCTCCAATGTAAATCACTGCACAAGGCACAAGATAATAAAGACTGAGCGCCATTGTTATTTCCATAGCCTGACCTTAATATTAAATCCTATGACTGGTGAGTCAGTTTCTGTCTGGTGTTTTGACATTTGCCTCTCACTAATCATTCTGCACAATTCCATTAAAAACAGTATATATTAAAGCAGGGAAATTAGTTCTAGAATCAGTTTCTAGGTTCTCGGTCCAAAACAGCATTGTAACTGGGGAAAAGTTCTACTGGCATTTCAGTTGTGCAGACTGAGTTAGCTAATTACTGGCATATTTAGTGCATATCATTCCTCAGTACATGAGATGTCCCACACTGTAGCTGATGTAGGATACTTAAAAAGGAAGGGTCTGTGCCATCATTCCTCTGGTGATCATAAGCCCAGCCAGCTATGTGCTCGCCTCAAAAAGAGCAGCGTGATTTATAGAAATTTTAGATTTTAGTAGAATTTACATGGTTTCACAGCCAAATGCTTGATTTTATTCCCAGCTGAAGCCAATGGGACTATTGCCATTGATCTCAAGGTGAGCGGGGCTGGGCCACTGTTTGCCAGGATTAAGGCAATACTCAAGTTTCTCTTGAGGGTTCCATGATTCCAGTCTGAGCTTTCTCAATATCCAGTGCCTCTGCACAAACCCAAGGACTCTCAACACCTTCCTAGGACCACAGCTAAAGAGATTTCAGAATCACATTCTCAGGGTTTAGTTAGTACTTGTTAAAGAATGATAGAAGAAATATGGGGCAATATCTGGTCCATGGACACCCATTTTCCAGCAAAATGCAAGCATCTAGGGCCTACAAGCATTTGTTTTGTCTGTTCAGAGACAAAGTTGTTAATATCTATATTCTGTGTAATACCACAGCAATAAATAAACTTTTCCAGAAAGTGGGAATTGTAGGTATCCGGGGTTATGTAAGCCTGAGAGGTCTGAGCACACAACTCCTGGCTGTCCAATCCACCAGGCTCTCTCCTCAATGACATCCCCCGTGTCCCCCTCAAGTCAGACCACCCTGCTGCCATGGGTCTGTATCTTGTTTTCTATCCAACCCTTTTCTAACAACTTTCAAACCAGGTAGCTCATCTCAATCCAGTACCAAAGATGTAATCTAGAGAAGGACAGAGCACACCCCTGCTCCTAATACTGCATTTTCCAGAGCCACCTGCTCACCTGAATGCCCGTCTGTCTCCACCCACTAATGCTGGCAGCCCACAGCACAGCTGCCCTGCCTTTTCCTGCCTCTCTGGTCTTTTCTGTTTAACTTGGGACCTGAAGTGGGTGATACTGATTCTGTCTATGGAACATTCCTCTGGATTGCAAGGGCTTGTTTTGTCAATATGTATTTCTTTTACCCTCCTGCTACGTGGGAAAATTCTTCATACAAGCCTCAGTAATCCTTTCCTGATCAGTGTCATTCAGATCACGTTACACTGGACAATTAGGTTTCACTTACAGTGTTGTTACTTTGCTACATGATGATTTTGTCTCTTAATGGAGACGGTAATTTTATAGTGTTTAAAAGTTCAATTACATCAATGATGAAATTTTTCCTTTCGTATCTCTTGGGTAGGCTTGAGCTAAGCAACAGAAATCAAGCCTCATATTGATAACTACACTGAAATCTCATCTCTCCCCTTTCTAAAATTATTGCTTTATTTATACCCATTAGCCTCATGGTTAGCCAAAGTTTTTGACAGAATGATGTTCTTAATTTCAAAGGCATTTCAGTCTTCTTCTTGAAGCGTCAAAAAAACCCACCACAGTGTAAACAATGTTCTATCCTAAAGATACAAAAACTTGACAATCGAAACAACCTCAAACTGCAACTTACTCTGACTAAAAATTCACTATACATTTACTTGGCTCTACTCCAAGACTTAATGCAAAACTAGCACCTAATCTTTGGCTACATAAAAGCAATTCTTCTTCTCTCCCTTTACCAGGACTAGTGATGGCTGAGATTTTTCATCTCTTTTTTCAATCACCCTTTAGTACCAATCTAAATGCTTATTTTCCCCTGTTTCTGGAGAAGAGGCCAGTAAAGGTTTCCTGATACAAATACTCCCAGATTGCCAAAAAATGAGGATGCAGATGCAGTTTTTGCAAATTTGCCTTAAATCTGTTCTTCTCCAAGAAAAGGTTCCACTGAACAAAAAATCTTCAGAAAGTAGAGCCTAGTAGTGACTTCTGTTTCCCCTCTAGCAAAATTTATGGTTGTTTTGAAAACCCCAAATGAAAATATTTATCCAAAAGCTAAATATTTGTATTTCTGGCAAAAATAGTCAGATTTTTGACGAAAAATAGAATCTTCCACAAAACTGTGCACTCTGTATAGAAACCTACTTTTTCTGTGTTAAAAAAAAAAAAAATTTCCAGCAATTTATTTTCTGTAGAACAGTGATTTTGACAGAAAATTTGGAGAAGGACTATTTATGACAAAGTAGGATAGGGGCTTGGAAAAGACCTATAGAAAATCACAGTCTATTGTTTGTGCACAGAGCCACAGAAAAATCCTTTCAGCTGGCTGATCATGCTTTATCTTGAAAATAAAAAAAATTCTTTGCCTTCACTGTTAAAATATTTGTCCAGAACAGCAACCTGGATGTGAATCTCTGCATTCACTCTCACCTAGTTTAATCCACCCATTTTTCTGCCAAATTTCCTTTAGTCTACATAGTTCCTTTCCTGATGACATATTTAATCTCAGTTTACATTTTCACATCCAATTGAACCAAACATTCTCTAAAATCCTTAGGTCTTCATTAATATGTTCTTTATCTGCTGAATTCATCTTTCCTGGCTGCTAAATTTATATGCAGTGCTTCGGATAAGACCCAACCAGCGTGTTACCTGGCCCCATTCATTGCTTTTTAACTCTACAATAAGTCTCTGTCCCATGTGTCCTGAGATCACATTTATTTTTCACAGCCATGTCACATTAATACTCACATTTGCCACACACTGACTTGCATACACAGGACTTCCTGCTATTGCCCTTTAGCTTATGGTGATGACATTTGTTTGTTGTTTTTAGCACATGATGTTTCATCTTGCTTTATTAAATTTCCAACTACTTTTTAGGACTTCATTTTCAGGTGATCCAGTTCTGTAGGATTACCTGGATACCGGTTACTACTGACAGCACCTTGAATCAGCAGCAAATTTTGTTTTGTCAAAAATGAAAATAATTACTGAAGGGAATAAAGCAGGACCCAGGGCTGATCTCTGAGGAACTTACTGCTATTTCCTTTTTCCCCCCTGTTTATACATCAGCATTATTAGTCAGGCTTATTTAATCACATTTTAACCAAATAGATGTTTCATTAAGCTCTATCAATTCAACTAGCAATTTCTATGGCAGCATATCACACACATTACTGACAGCTATCTAGAGCAAATCTAATGACTTCATGTAGAAAGACATTTTCTTACTTTTTCTCAGTAAAGTATCATCTCATGCTAGTACTAACTCCCTTTGATAAACACTACTTGTATTTTATTTTATTTTTCATTTGTTTTCCCTTCTGCACTTACTCTTGTCTATTCTTCTAAAGCCTTTTATGCCATTTTATCAGTTAATTTTTTCTGTAGTTTTTGTGTTTTGTCTTTAGAGTTTTTTGGGAATATCTACCTTTTACTTTAAATTGTAAAAACAAATAAAAATAAAACCAAACATACTAACTAACCATTACAAAACCCCTAAAACTAAATGGGAGAATTTTCTTCCCATTATATCAGAATAAAAAGATTTGATGTTTTCATGTCCAGTAAACTCTCAAAAAAAAACCAACTCTGACCAAATCTGGAGCTTTGAAACAAATTAGAGTTAAAATTACATTAGCCAAGTACTTTCCATTATGCCAAATACCCAACTTCTTTATTTTAAATTTAACCTATAAATTTAAAAGATCAAATTCTACTTCACCTACATATGTGAATGTAACTGAATGCCTATTACTTTAATAAGTCTAATAAGGATCTGAGTATAATGGAAATCAGAAAAATTGGATACCCTGGCCAAGAAATTGAAAGAGTTCATTATACTAAAGGGATCTCTCTCGCTCTTTTGAAATTACATGGAAGTCTTCTAAATTTGAAAGGGAGAAAGGACAAAATTGCATATTTTACACTTAGTACTGTAGACTACATTCTGTGTCTTCAGTGAAAAGCATCCCTGTGCCATTTTCTGACTGAGGATTTCACAGACATCACTTAAGACAAGCTATTCAGCAGTCCTGAACTTAACAAAACAGACAGAAAAGTGTCTTTATTTTCACTGAATTTCTTTGTATTTGTGATCTGCAGAAACATCTTTTTGTAGCCAAGCTACTTCACACTACAGAAAGACAGCTCCAGAGGGGTCTCCAAATCACTGGCGCTGGTTGGGAATCTCTGCATTGGGCTGGACTTGCTGTGCTGATATTGGCAAACTGCCACTTCACAGGCCACTGCCAAAAAGTATTTTGGGGAGCAGTTTGAGCCTCACCACTAGAAGATGCAGCCTCAACTCTTCATGCCCAGACACAGCAGGACACTTGGGGATGCTCAGAGAGAGGAGAATGAAAAAGCTGAGGTGACACACTTGAGGACAGCCTTTCCTTAGAAAACTCTGTCTGCAGGTTTTGCTTCTCTGCCTAGAAAACAACACAGGGTTCAAGAGATTATGGGGATGATATGATCGGTAATGGTGACAAAATTTTAGAACTTCGGGACACCATCTGGATCTTCAGATAAAACACAGAGAATCTGAATCTCATTTTCTCCTCTTACTGCAGCTACAGTATTTGATGCAGGAGAGTTGGACAGTAGCATCACTGTGCTGCTTCTCAAAGGATGGTGCTGCAGCCACATGTCCCCTGGAGCGTGCCCAAGGTCTGAAATCCCATTGTCATGAGCTGGACACACAGTGTTTGCCTCACTCAGGCCTGGAACCTTCTTTGTCATATTCTATCTGATCATTGAGAGAGGCTTAGTAAGACCAAGTGTGTTAATTGTTACTGATACTAAAATTTTACAGAACGTTAATCTTGTCCAGTATAAAAGATCCAAACTGCAAATACATTAGTCACAATCTTTTTTTCCTGGAAACCCTTTCTAAAATCTATTTCCAAGGCTGATGGAATCTTTCCCTAAGTAGTTGGGCTGCAGGAAAAAAACCCCAACAAACCAACCTAACAAAATGCAGGATGACAGTAGAGAGTGCCTTTGGGAGATTTAGGAATATCAGATGAAGACCTAGTGTCTTTGAAAAGTGTGAAGACCTAGGAAGAGCACTCCTTTGGCAATGAGACTTAGTACAGCATTCCACATAAACTCTCTGGAAAGCAGGGCTCAAAACACATGGAACAGCTTGAGCAGCTCAAGAGACAGACACTCTTGCAAGAGGCACGTTGTTCAGGATGGCTTGTACACATGCTTTGAGGGAAACCCTTTAAAACTTTTCATGCAGTTTAGGTATTTCTGGCAACTCTATGTTATGCATTATGCGAGCAATAATTGTTAGATGATTGAACAAAAGGCAACTCCTTTTAAACAATGGAAGCAATGGATTTGGAGTCTTTATACACAGAACATGAACAAGATTTGTGGGTAAAATACAAATTTTCAAAGCATCTTGAACTCCATCAACAATTTAAATAAGAATTGAGCTCAAAGGGTGTCATTACTTCAGTATGGAAAGTCTAAATCAGCCATTTACTGCCAGCACTGCGTTAGAGGATTCCAAACAGACAGATGGCCAGGCAGCAAGTACTTGTTACTTATAGCTCCGCTGGCATGTACCTTTCCTCAGCAGGGAGATTCTTCCAACAACTGGAATTGAAGAAAAGATTTTGGGTCCTGAATGTGTTGTGAGAGCAGAGAACTTGCCGTACCTTGGCACTGCCTGCCACTGTGTCCATTGCCTGTCACTGAACTTTCTGTTTCCACTTTTACTGCCCTCTGAGGAACACCCAGGCTTGGCTGATCCAAAATACTATTTATTTCAGTCAAAATGCATTCACTTCTCTACCACCCCTATTGTGATGCATTTCTATCCATGTATGGACTCCATTCTCTCTGTGTGTTTGCAGTCCTGTGCCTCATGGATGCCTCCATAAAATTTTTCCCTTTAATTTGACAGTCCCTTCTTTGAAATGTCATCAAATCAACTCTGTCTAAATTTATACGATTCCTTTGTTCTTTCATAAACCTATCTGTTCTTTGCTGATTAAGAGTATCAGTCTCATTTGTATTTACCTCTATATATCAACAGCTGTTCTATTTTCATTCTTGTTCTTTATTTCCCTTCTACATCCGCTGTAACAGAGCACTGAACTGTGCTACATTTAAGTGAAAAGAACTTGAACCATGATTTCTGGACTTCATCCATCAAGAATTTGTTTTCTTCTTACGAAAAAAACCACTTAGCTATATATACACAAAAATATTAGTATTTGATGCATCTCCTTCATCTGCTGTCTCTTTCATGTCAAAGAGTCACTGGGAACAGCAACAGAGGAAAGGGTTGAGAAATAACTGATGATATTTCTTTCCACCTAAAAATGCTGATTCATTGAAAACAAAACATCACAAAAATCTGACTGTGTACAATCTTCTGATAGAAGAGATGCAAGTTTCAAAACTTTCTTGCTAGTTCCAAGATACGTGGACTATTAATATTTGAGATATTAGTTTCTGTCATTCCACAGAAGGAATAATGATGACAGTTCCCAAGACTGTTTCTACACAGAACGTTAACAGTAATTTGTTAATTGGTTTCCCAGGCTACTCAGCTTCAACAGCCTAATGAATTATTTGCTGGAAGAATTAAACACTGGGGTTTGGTGTCTGGCAACTCTTGTGTCCTCAGCTGCTGGGGCAGCCCAGCTGGGGCACAGCCTGCCTGGTGGCTGCTCTGCACAGAGACTGCCCTGGGGTTTATTGCTGATGAACCTGATGAGCCTTGGCATGTATTAATTCCACTCATGAGAAAGACTGCTCTCTTAGCAGGATGCCAGTCACCACAAAGGGCGAGAAAAACTTCTAAAGAGAGAAGACTGGAAGGATTTTCCAAAGCCTTGCAATAATGATAAAACACCAGATTCTCATGAATGATAAAAGAAATGGTTTTGAGATTGTTATTTTGGAAGGACTAATAGCTCTTAAGAAATTGTGAGGAGCACATCCAGACTGCCTGTGTCAACCAAGAGCCTGAAGAGGAATCTCGGACACCGGTCTCAGGAATCAGAGGGGTTGCACTGTGCAATTCTGCATGTCTAGGGGTTTTGACCTGAGAGCTTGACTGAGAATCTCAGAGCTAATGCCATAACCAGTCTCCTCTGCAAACCAGCTGTGTCAGGAGTAGATGCAATCTGGCCTTTCAGTCCACCTGTCACATACAGATCAAAGTCAATCCAAAGAGGTACTCTTTTCTGCTACAATGAGAATACTTTCATTATCTGACAAGATTCCATCCTACAAGTTTTTCTTTCTACATTAATGTTTCCCTCTGCTCTCAGCATGCAGGTTATAATACTGTTTGTTAGTTTGTAGTATTTATTTTTTATGATATCAAAGATGTTATAATCAGGTATTTCTTCTAAAAATATGAAAATAATTTTTTCATATGCATTAAAAATTAAAATTCTCTTTAGCTTTTTTCATAGAAGTGTCCTTGCTTTGCTTGTAACTGGTTATTTTGGGGGCTGTTTAGGAGAGTTTTATGCTGCGTCCTCAGTACATACTACTTACATTACAAGACATACTAAGTCAATGGAAAGACAACTCTAATATATTCCCATTCTCAGCTAAAAGCCAATATATGAAAATCTATTTTTCTACAACACAAGGCATGTGCTAGCATGTCACTTAACTGCATACTGTCTATGCCTTGTGAGGCAAAACCCAGATCCATGCCTGGTGTAAACTGCCAGGCAATAACATGGAGTTGCCTTAAACTCTTGGTTCTGTATTCAGACGTCGGAAAAAAACTGTTGTGGGGAAGAAAGATTAAGTAATACAGCTGTTGCTCTGCACAGTGGTAAGACTGACCCTGCCAGGGATCACTTCACTCACCCCTCAACGTTTTTCGTNCCGCCTTCGAACGGGCGCTCGGCGGGCATGGGGACCCTGCCGATCCTCCTGCTCTCGCTCTGCTGGAGCCTGGCGCGGGTAAGTCTCCGGCGCACAGCCCGCTCAGGGGGACGCTCGCTGCACTGCAGACCGCGGGCCGGAGTGAGCCCACGGCTCTCGCCTGAGGAGCCCGAGCGGAGCCCCCCGGGCTGTTCCGCCGCTCCGCGGCGCGGGGGCTCGGGGGCAGNTCTCAGAGCTAATGCCATAACCAGTCTCCTCTGCAAACCAGCTGTGTCAGGAGTAGATGCAATCTGGCCTTTCAGTCCACCTGTCACATACAGATCAAAGTCAATCCAAAGAGGTACTCTTTTCTGCTACAATGAGAATACTTTCATTATCTGACAAGATTCCATCCTACAAGTTTTTCTTTCTACATTAATGTTTCCCTCTGCTCTCAGCATGCAGGTTATAATACTGTTTGTTAGTTTGTAGTATTTATTTTTTATGATATCAAAGATGTTATAATCAGGTATTTCTTCTAAAAATATGAAAATAATTTTTTCATATGCATTAAAAATTAAAATTCTCTTTAGCTTTTTTCATAGAAGTGTCCTTGCTTTGCTTGTAACTGGTTATTTTGGGGGCTGTTTAGGAGAGTTTTATGCTGCGTCCTCAGTACATACTACTTACATTACAAGACATACTAAGTCAATGGAAAGACAACTCTAATATATTCCCATTCTCAGCTAAAAGCCAATATATGAAAATCTATTTTTCTACAACACAAGGCATGTGCTAGCATGTCACTTAACTGCATACTGTCTATGCCTTGTGAGGCAAAACCCAGATCCATGCCTGGTGTAAACTGCCAGGCAATAACATGGAGTTGCCTTAAACTCTTGGTTCTGTATTCAGACGTCGGAAAAAAACTGTTGTGGGGAAGAAAGATTAAGTAATACAGCTGTTGCTCTGCACAGTGGTAAGACTGACCCTGCCAGGGATCACTTCACTCACCCCTCAACGTTTTTCGTGCGTGCCTGGCTTGAGGGGACTGTGTTCGATGATCTTACTGGTTTCGCCGGCAAAAGGCATCGCATCCCAGCGCGGGCACCGATGCGCTGCCGGGACGGGCACCCAGGTTCCCTGGGCGTGTATCATGGGAAGAGGGGGTTCTCCGGCACCTGGGAGCGGCCAGCGAGGAGTAAGAAGCATCCAGTGCCCGGCAGCAGCCCGGGGGTGGCGGTGGGCACCTGCGGGGCGCAGCGATGGGCGGGGGGCGTCCCGGCCCAGGGCGCCGACACGCACCTCTTATGGGGGGAGCGCCGGCGGCAGCGAGAGGGAGGAGGAGAAAAGGAAGGCTCGGAAAGGGGCTGGGGAGACACGGGCGGGCGGGCAGGAGCCGGGGGCTAGAGGAGGAGCTCCGCGCAGAGCGGCGGCGGGCACGGCCGCGGTCGGGCCGGGAGCCGAGGCGCCGGA
>VXAX01005245.1:0-89174 GCA_013399835.1 Leptocoma aspasia | reverse complement strand
AGGTGCGGAGCCTCCGGCCCCGCCGCACACGCTCCGGGACCGCGGTGCCTCCCGCCGCTGCCTCCGGCTGTCCCCGGGCGGGGAACGCGAGGGGACCGGGCGCGCAGCCCCCGCCGGGACCCCCGGGCGCTCCCCCTGCGCTCCCTGCCGCATCCTCGGGCGCTCCGCTCCGGCTCCGCTCTGCCAGGCACGGTCCCATCCCCGCGGAGCCGCCACTTGATCCCCGCAGTTTTCCCCGCAGCCGGTGGACACCGCTGGTTTGCGAAGAGTTTTCACGGAGCGCTGCCCCGGAGCGGTCCAGAGGCCACTGGCCGTCGTCGTCCGGGGAAAAGCCCCACACCCACAACTGCTCTGTAATATATGCAATAGTATCGCGATGTACAAAGTATTCAGAATACTGAAGTCTTCTTTAGTGCGCCTGTTTTTATCATCTTTATATTTTCAAGTGTTTCTTAAGTAGTTTGTAAAAGTCAGTTACATTGATGGAAATATGATACACAAAAAAAAAATTTAAAGCCTTTTATATTTTTTGTTGCTGTCTAATGCCAAAAGTCTGGAAACCATACTGAAGGTGAGTGTAAGCTGCTTGTCAGAGGAAGTGTTTATCCATCAAACTGCTGGTCTATATGCTTTAGAAATTGGTAAGCTGCTTAAAACCCAGAGAGACTCCTGAGCTGGATTTTCAGCTCGGTGTGCACCTTTACATGTGGTTCTGTATTCATTGGTGACAAAGAGTAACCTACCGTTGGTTAAGCAGAGGGAAAGATGGATGAGCACAAGTCCTAAAAAGTGGTGAGTGCCCTCAAAATCCTGATTTGTACTTCGGGACGTGGTCAGAGCCACATAGTCTTGAACCTTAAATCTCTTTAGCTTTGTGAAGTCCATCTGAATGAACTGGATTTATTAGAACAAAGTATAGTACAGTTTAGCATGTAGCCCTGCTGTGGAAAGTAATATGCTACCTTTGGGTAGTAACAAATGTATGTTTTCAAATCAACCTTTACTATTAATCACTGATATTTTGGAGGTACCAGAAGGAGAAGTTTTTTATTCAGCAGGTTTCTTAATTGCAGTAGGTAGTTTGACTTACCCTTTATTTAGTTAACATTTTTATTTACTGAACCTTCCTTTCCAAGACTCAGTAATTGTAATACTTCTTGATGAGTAGGAAATCCACTGTCAGTTACTGAATGTTTGCACTTGGAAATGAAAAATAGCCAAAAATAAGTTTTGTGAAAGGAAAATGCTATTAAAAACATTGTGTATACATGGGACTATTTTTTTACATGGCCAGTATCTGCAAAAAAGATTATACATACCAAAATGTAGGTATTTTCAGTATAATGCTGAACTTTAAATTATAAATTCTAGAAATCCTAGTTTATGTTAAATATGTGTCTTTGAAAGGAAAAGAACTCTGCACTCGAAACATATAATTTCAATACTCAACATAGAGAAAAGAAAGAAAAGGAAGTCAGGTTCTGATGAGGTAGATGGTGAAATGAGACATTTGGAGAAGAGACAGATTTTTGTGAGTTTTCATAAGAGCTCCTGCTGTTATGCTTATGGCTCTTGAGCTGCAATTTTAAAAGCTGTGCAAGTGGTTTGTCCACAAAGAGACTGCAGCACCATCAGGTTCTCAGTCCTAACTCTGGATCTGACGTTCTGGGCCCAGAATTGAAACTTAATTATTATAATTTTTTTTTAAATTGCTGTGTCATGCATCAGAGATCATTATCAGATTCTGTTTTTAAATGTCTCCTAAAAGATGTGAAAGAAAAGACAGAAACTTGGACAGAGACCACCTTTTTCTTGGTAATTACAAGTGTGAGGTGTGAGGATGACTGAAGTACTGCATATTCCCATTTTATTTATTTAAGATGTGATTTCATTTGAGCTAATCAAACTGTCCCATCAGCTCCACTGATGTTTCCAGCTTTTCCATTTGCTACCTCCTGCAGTAATTTCTCCCATGCAGTCTCCATGTGTTTCTCTGTGAAGCTCCGACTGCCTCTCTGAACTCAGCTGACCCCAGTACAACTTTCCAGGGTCTCAATTCTCTCCCCAGTACTGCTGCATTCCTGTCTCTTCCTGTGGAGATTCATAAACTTTTCTGGAAACCAAAGAACTGAGTACAGGGCTTTGAACCAGTAAAGGCATTAATGCTTTAATTTTTAATTAGGGGGGTTTTCTTCCTGTGTAGCATTTGCTTGAATCAAATAATCATGGTCTGGGGCCTTCAGGAGATAAAATATATGTGGTGGAAAAGAGAAGAAAAGCAGAATTCACCATATCAAAGATAATGAAGTTTGATCAATTTTTATGTTCTGTGATTTGTATTAAACTTTCCTAACTTACTCCCTAACTTACTACAAAAGGGAAAAAAACAAGTGTATTTACTCTCCTGTTTCAGTTTCAGCTCAGAGTTTTTCTGGAGAAAAAGATCTGATGGCACAATATTGAGGAATGCACTAGAAAGCTAAGTGAATGCTACAGGAAGAAGCCAGTAGATTATTTCAACATTTTGTTCTGAAAAGTCAATGTGTGAGAAGCTAAAATGGGCATTGAGTGTGAAAAATGCCTAGCACATGCTTGGGTGAAACTTGTGCCAGTTAAAGTTGTGGCTTTCGTAACTGGTAGTTTCATTCTTCATGGAGCATTTTAATTCTAGTTTCAAGACATAACCCATTTGTTAATTTGACACAGGTGAATGGTGTCCATCCAGAATGCAGATTTCAGTTGGAGATTCACAAGGAGGAAACCAGGTGCATGGAACTTCTAAAGAATGCAAAGCCAGTGGACTACAAAGGTAAGAAAACTGTAATGTAGAGATAACTGGAGTATTGAAGATGTTTCTCTCTTTGCCTTCTTTACTGTTGTGATTGCAGTTTCTGTAGTTGTCTGAACTGTGCTTGGGATGTTATGGTTTTTAGAATTTATGCAATTGTGCATTAAATGTACTGCTGCAGCAAGCATGTGGTGAGAGGTTTGCAGGTGCTAAGAATGCCCTGGCTGGGACACCAGCTGGGAGAAACACGTTCTTGTGTGCTGAGATGTTGTTGTAGTGTTTTCTGACAGTATTTTCTGACTGGCAGAGTGGCTGTGATGACAGCACCAGCAGAAAGAGCAAATCTGAGGGAAAGCTGAAAGCCTTGGATCCAAGCACCTCTCCCTAGGTATGGTTGAGAGTAAAGTACTAGTGGCAGGAAGGATCTCTGGGCTTCCCAAGTGGACAGTGTTTCAGACTGAAGATCAGATTCATGCCCAGAGGACCATGGGGTTGTGCAAAGGGAAAACCAGAGAGTTGTTATGCCCAAAACCCCAACTCTCCCTGCTACCATATTGTTTTCATTTTCTTTCTGCATAGAAAGATAAATATATAGCTAGTGATACAGCAAACTGTAATTTAGTGGAAGAAAGAAGAATAGTAGATTTTTGGGCTTCAGATTTGTTTGGTTTGGGTTTTTTTGGTGGGGTGTTTTTTGTTTTTTTAGATTTTCTTAGATTTCCTTCCCACATTTTCATGTGAGGAGAAAAAAGTTTATGGAAAAAATGACATTTCCCTTGTAAGTTGAAGCTGCTGGTAAAACCATTTGTTCAACAAGCAGAATAAAAAGGTGACAGATAAATTCACATTGCTGATACATAGTTTATTTGGGCTTTTTGTGTTCATTTAGTTTTGAATACACTCTGATGATGACTATGGGACCTCAGAGACCTGCCATCTGCAGTGCTCTTTGAGCATAAACATGAGTCTCAACTTATGATGCTTTTTCCACCTCTCCTCAATTTAAATGTGTAATTCTCTCAGTGCAGATTCTAATACTAATTTGTATAAAATAAAAAAATTCAAAGGATCATCAACAGTTTGTATTTTATTATAATTTCTCCATTTTATTAATCAAGATCAGTAATTTAAAAAATGCAAAATCTTACTAGAATAATTAATCTAGATTTAAGGCTTTTATTTATATATGAGTGGTGAAGAGAGATGGCTGTTACATAAATAATACTAGTGTGAAGCCAGATGGAGAAATAATTAGCAGCCCAGTTTAATGAATTAAATCATGAACCAATAAATTCTCTGTGAGCTGTTACATGGCTTTGAAAGTCAAACTTTCCTCAAGATACACTTTTGTGATCCAGATGCTGGACTACTCCAAGGGTGTCTTTGTGATGCACACTAGTTTTAATTTGGGTTCCTTAGGGGAAGAAAGAAGTTTGCTGTCAGTATTTTCTTCCCAGCCTCTTTCACTGGAAGAGGGGTGCCTCCTGAAGGCAAACTGCTGTGAAAGGAAACTCATGTCCTGGAAGGACAGGATGTCTGATGGTGTTGATTCAACCCTGCAGACAGTGGCAAAACAGTAGTGAAAGGATTTAGACATTTTATTGAATGCCCATCTGAAACTAAAGGAATATTCCATTTTGTTGGAGACTGGAATAGAGCCCCTGTGGTGATGAAAACTGCATGCTTAATATTACAGGAGAATTTGTTCTATGCTTCCTGTTACAGGTACCTCACCAAGAACTTCCAGAGAGTAGCCCATGTTAAATATATGCATTTACATAAATAGACATTCTCTGTGTGTCTTTATTTTCCTAGTAAGCTCTCTTTAATCATACAAAGAAGTAAGGACTATTTTGAACAGTAATACTTTGACTGCTGACAAAGAGGAATTACTAATGAAAATTGGCAAGCTGGAACTAGTCCAAGTTGTAGCTCCACGTGTAACTTGTAATACATTTGAAACATAATTCATTACAATAAATTCCCAAATGCTATTCTCAAATGCTATACAATAAATTCCAAATGCTAATTATTTGCACTTTTTCCTGAATGGGAAAGATATTTATACAGCCCTTGCCATACTTCTCTAGCTTTAGTATGTGCTACCTGACTTACAAAAGCTGTTTATGAAATCTTGTGAAGGTACTGTCTTGAATTTGGAAATAAGGGTTCCCTGAGATTTTCCACAGAAGGCTTGGACCTCCATTATCAAAATCAGTGGGAACATTTTCATTAATTTATTGGGCACCTGGGAAACCTTCACACCTCTATGTCACATGGTCCAGAATTTGACTGGCATGCACAGCTTCTGAATTTTGGAGGATCCAAATTGTATGGGACAGGTAGTTTCTTCTTTGAACTAGATGGCAATTATGTATTGAATATCTTATCTAATCTTCTCAGCTCCCAGTTAGGGAGATAAAAAGGATACATTTAAAGGCTATTGGGGTTTCTTTGACATCATAAAATGATCTTACACCTGAGCTGCCTCAAGACCTGGGCTGAAGAATTTTGCTGAGTAATTTTTGGATTCACCTAAAATCTAAAACTGACTATGAAGTCTATGAAGCACTTGTTTACTTCATGACTTAATAAAGCAATAGTGTGTTTTGCAAAGAAACACTGTACAAAGACAGTGTAAGTATCCTCTGAACAATGCTAAGGTTATACTAAAACCAAAGGACCCGGTTGGTCTAAATTCTGCTCATTTGCCAATGTCAAACTGTGAGACACCCGAACCTCTTGCTTTGCACCCTTTGGGGGATTTTCAGACATTAGCACATACTTTTCCATTAGTGGACAGCATTACATTCCATTTAGGGGAGAAGTCACTCTCCAAAGACCTGTGGCAGTGCTTTCCCCTCTGTAGTGCTCTTTAGAACATCTGGCTGTTTATTTTATGAAGACTGCATTAGCTTCTATACACATTTGTGTATAGAAGCTATGTCTTTTTTCCTCCTATAATTTGGCCCCTGAGGTATGGATGTACCCTAGCTGGAAGCCTAGGAGAAGTTCTTCTATCTTTG
This sequence comes from Leptocoma aspasia, assembly GCA_013399835.1. NCBI lineage: Eukaryota > Metazoa > Chordata > Aves > Passeriformes > Nectariniidae > Leptocoma > Leptocoma aspasia. The sequence continues at coordinate 83,360 of VXAX01005245.1, read as the reverse complement.
TGCACATTTCTTTATTTTTGAAGGGCAGATGAATTGCATTCTAACTAGCTCATAATAGCTACAGATTTTGAGGTCTATATGGAAAAAAAACTAATTTGTTTTTTATCTGCTACCCATGGCTTGTCTTCTTACCAAAAAAAAAAAAAATAGGAAGTTCCCAAGAAAATTGATTGAAAATACGTAAAAATTGTCCTTCTGCAAATTTCTGCCTTTATTCAGTATTTAGAATTTTTCCTTATAAATAACTGGCTCATTTCTCTTCACCTTCAAGGGAGAAAATGAAATCTTATGGTCAAAATGCTAAAACTCAGGAGATTTTTTAACAGGGTTCTACAACGAAAAGGTCTAAAAAAGATTTCATTATGAAAATAATGAAGTTTAGGGATATTTGATTCATCTTGGACTGAGTGGCTGCACAGTTAAATGTGTCTTTTTGGATTTTGATTTCCAAAATATGTTTTTGTGAGACACATATTTCAGCCAACATTTTTAATTTTAGATATGGCTTTTTAACTTTGGGGAAGGGATGTAGACGAAAAGAAAAAATGGCTTTGGAAAGAATTGCATAAACCTCTCAAAGAGAAGCTTCATAATGCAGCTTGTAATAGGAAATTAAAAGAGACAAGACATCAAAATGATGCTCTTAGTTATTCGTAAGTTTAAAGCAAGGGACCAATATTGCTGTGTAATCCAATCTCCTAAATTGTCAATAGAATTTTCCTCAGTGATTCCAGCACTGAGCTCATGATCTTGTGGATGAAACAGAGCTGCTCAGAACAGTGGAATGAACATTCAGATGATGGACCCATGGCAAGTTGTCCAGAAGTTAAATTTATCTGACTAGCTTACTTGTTAAAGTTGTTTTTCCAGGAAGAAAGGTGTATATTTTGCATTTACACACACCCCCACACCTTTGTGTATAATACACACACCTCTCTCTATAACTGCACCAATGTGATCACTCTACCCTCCACATTTATAAATAGAAGACTGACACAAAGCCAGATGAGGACTTTCTTTTGCTATGTGAAAAGGAATGTCCTCAAAGTTCCCTCTTTCTTATGCTCCCTCATGTGGAAGGGGCTAACAGCGGGCCTGTTAGCTAACAGAGTGAGAAGCAAGAAGAAGCTGATAAGGAGCTCTCTCCAAGGCTGTCACCAAGGAGACTGGGAGAAGAGAAGAACTGAAGAAAGATAAGAAGTTTGCAGCTGGACAAAGTATTTTTAGATAGTTTGTTAAAGTCACTGTTACTTTCCACCAATCGTGTTATGTTGTTTTGTTTCGGCCAATAGTTAGGGTAGAAGAAGCATAAACAATTAGAAAGGGTACAAAAGATGGACATTTGTAAAAATAAAGAGTTGCCAAATAAGACCGTCTGTGAGCAGTGCTTTGTGTCGTGACCGCCTCAACAACGACACCCTCATCAAGGCCTTGCATCAGGTTTTGTTTAGTTTTGAAGCTATTTTCTCTGTAAAACGAGTCAGTAGTTCAGACTGCAGTGGTGCTGAGAGTCCTCTGAGGTAGCGTTCAAGGTAGAATTAAATGAGATGGTGGGGTCATGGAACTTCTTTCATGCAGCACCAGTCACTCTTGGAAGCACAACTTTAGGTTTCTTGAATTTCTGTGCTGCTTCTTTTCCAGCTGTAGTACAGATGTGTTGCTAGCTTTGGATATTTTTATGTTTTAGCTTTCACTGATTGAAGTGTCATTAATGACACCACATAAAACTGACCCTTATGGTGTTGACAATGTCTGGGCTTTGTGAAACCTGTACTTAAATATTTGATTGCAGAAGAGCGGCAGAGCTTTGTCTTTTAAGGAGGCTGGGTGAGAAAGGTGAGAAAGAGCCTCTAATGAAAGGAGTTGCCTACTGAAAAGTAACTAACTGTAAATAAAATGGTGAAGACCAAGAAAACATCCTGATCAGCCTCATTCAAAAATCTCACATAAAAAAGTTTACTAAGAATGACAATAACAAACTATTTTGGAAAGAAGAGAAGCACCAGGTGCCCACAATGATTTTGAAGACATGAAATTTCTGCTCTAACCAAAATGTAAATAGAAATTTAGTAGTAGGCATTAATGTATCTCATTTGTAGCCCTGAAGAAACAAAATGCACAGCCATAAGTGAATTTATTGTTTTCCAAAAGATTCTGAAGGAAATACTGCCCAGCACGGTCTTGCACTTCAGTCCTGATAAAGAGAGCTGTGGCCATGGCAGTCTATTCTCCATGACATCCAAACCTGAAATACCACAAGAAAAGAATTTTGAGTACCAAAACACTGAAAAAGTTTCAGCTAATTCAACAAATAGCACATGGGTTATACATAATACATACTAGCAGAAATATATGGTCCGACTTCTTAATAGAGACTTTCAATATTTTGTGGTGGGGTTTATATGAACAGGAGATTGATTTTTAATGGTAATTTTCAAGAATGTACAGCATGTCAGAATTGGGGCAACATAAAGATGAAGGTACCTCTTACAGCTTTGACTATACACACATTAATATATTTGCATAAGAATAGAAAATAATGTTCTTATGGTAAGATCAGCATGCTGTTCAGTCATACAAAAATAAATGCTTTTGTCTCCAAAGGACATTTTGAGTAATTGGAAAGCAGGATTTACCTGGAAATTTTGGATGAAATTTTGTTTTCTTTTTTGAGAGGGGTTTTTTTCAAAATTTTAGCTGGCAACTTCCGTATTTCCCCACAGAACCCTAAAAATATGTAAATTACATTAAGTGTAAAACTGGCCAATAGATTTTTGATTCTCTAAAGGGAAACTGTTCTTCAAAAGAGAAACAAGCCATTTCTTCTGAAGCATTTAATGTCGTGAAAATCCAGAAATCCCTTAGAAATCTTGGAAACATTATTTTTGCCATTCCTGGTAGCAGAACTTTGAAGAACCTATGAACTGCAAATATTTTAGGTTAATATGAGATAAACTCTATTGGTTTCATCATTCTGTTTAAGCTAGTTAAATCTGATGTATACTGTAGACTTTCAAATTTCTCTTTGCTGTCTACGAGTAGTGTTTGTTGACTGGAAATTAGAAGTTTTTACATTGGCGTTGCCTCAGTGTTTCTGAGTAACTGGGGCTGCTTCTAGACCACACTGTAGCCAGTGTTTGTATTGTCACAGTGATGCCTTGTGAAGGCTGACTTAGAACAGAGACTAGGCAGAGCTAAAGAATAAAGTTGGGATTTATTAGGAGGCTTCAATAGATTCACCTTGGGCAGTACAAGAGCCTAGCTAGGGCTACACTTAAGATGAACCCAAAATGGTCACAGGGTCTCTCACTTTTATAAGTTTTGGTGCATTAGCATATTGGATTTAATTGTCCAGTTACAGCTTTAGCCCATGAAGTCCCATCCTTCTTGTTTTTCTCTCTTCAGTCCACCGTTGTTTATGCTCTTGGGCCTGAGATCTAGATCAGCTGTCCTTGGTTCCCAGCTAGAGAAGGAATTGTTTTGTCTACCTACTCTGTGAAGAGAGCTTACCATGCCCTAATATGAACTCCAAACCCATACACTAAAGCAGCACAGAATCTGAAAAATATAAAAGCTGAAACCTGAGGCATCAACAGGACTACAGGTGGGCAGCTCCACGCAGAGGGGCTTTGGGCAGGCAGGGTCTGGCAGGTCCTTCCCCCCAAGTCAAAGCAGCTCCAGCCCAGGCAGGTGTCACCTCCCTGGGACAGGGACATCAGCCTGCAGAGGTGGGTCAGGGCCCAGCCTGGCACAGGGCACCAGGGCAGGGCAGAGAAGAGGACGGCACAGGCTCTGAGGAGGATGAAGGCAGGTGCATCCCCGGGGCCATCACAGCCTGTTTGTGCTCTCAGAGCCCTGACAAAAGCAGGTGGGAAATACCCTCGGTGAGGCAGCATGGAGCAACAGCCTTTTTTGGGACTGTCTCATTTCTATTCTTGCTCTAAGCAGTTCTGCTTTGCTCCCAGCTTGCTACTTGTGCAGCACCTCATTTTCATTTCTTTCTTGTCACTTGTGTGAAAATGCAGAAGGAATGTCAGTCCATATATCTTCATAATTTCCATGAGACCTAAATTCCATGCTGTGGCATACAGACCTGCAGTCTAGAAATCATTGCCCATAAGAGGTGAGATGACTCCTGCTCTGCCAAGTTAAGTACAAAAATCAAAACATTGAAAAATAAACCCTAGGCTAGCTGTCGACTTTCTGACTCATTTTCAAAGCACTCTGTTGTTTTTTCATGTTTTATGCACGCCTAGACAGTTTTAAAAAATGCTAGACCTCTCTTGGAAGTGACAATTTTTAAATCCAAATACAAAGTGCCACCTAGTGGTTATATATTTATAAAATGTGTGTATAAACAAAATTTTCCAGCACAAGCCCCAGTGTTTCATGTTTTTATAGACAAAGAAGCACACATAGGTAAGTGAACTTGTTGCTCAAAGACTGGATCTCAAAAAGCAGGATGATGAATAGGGTGGCAGTACTTATGTAAGCTGAAGAAAATGGGGAAAAAGAAGTATTTTATAGTCTGTTATGTTTCCTTTAATTATGAACTACCTGCAAATGCATGACAAGCATTAAAGACCAAACATTCAAGTAAAGTAAGTGATCTCATTGAAACTAGCTGACTGCAGATGCAGTAGCATCAACAGTATCCTCTGGAGGAACAGGAGAGGGATCAGTGGAAGAGACTTTTGGGCGAGTCACTGGGCAAAGGTTTTCAGGGAAGTTTGGTTGTTTCCTTGGAAATGCTGTGAAGGACACATCAGAGAAATAAATGGTGCAAATGAAGAGATAGAAAAGGGATTTTTCTATGCAGGCTGCAGGAGTGTTCTTCTAGACACCACAGAATCAGGGATGAAGAGCCTTTTTTCTTTTTGCCTTTGCTGGTTTTATTAACAGTTGTTAATACCTTAAACCCGGAGATCAACCCAGCCCTGCACAGACAGTCACTCACTCCCCCACCAGCAGGATCAGGGAGAGAATTGGGAAGGTAGAAGCTGGAAAACTCTTGGGTTGAGATAAGGACAGCTTAATAGGGAAAGCAAAAACTGACTGCTCAGCACAAATCCAAAACACAGCCCCGTATTAGCAACTGTGAAGAAAATTAACTCTATCCCAGCCAAAACCAGCCCAATAGTTAAAGAAAAAGATAAAGAATATAGTAGTAGACATGCAGAAAAAGTTGAGAAGCTAACACAGATCTAAGCTGGACTGACTTTTTATGTATACATGTCAAAGTGAAAGGACAAAACCACTCAATGCTTGAGAATTTATTGAAGCGCAGTGCAAACATAGAGACTAAATCCAATAAAGAACATAAAAGAAAAAAATATGTAAAATACATCTGGATACTTAGAATATTTTTAAAATAGTATAAATAAAAATTACAGACATTATATGAAATAAACATTGCAGCAATTAAAGTTTTGCCTTAAAAGTGAACTACAGAAAGAAAGAGAAAGCTAGCTATAGAAAGTATCCTTTTACTGGTAAAATTGTTACCAGAACTAGAATGGAAAACCTTATTTAAACCTAAAAATTTTTTTTAACTTACTTGATTAATATCCTTCAGAGGCAGTAGGAAGATGGCCTATATACGTGAGAGATGGGTAAAATTTCCAGATAATGTGACTCTAGATAATGATTTTATGAGTGCTGCACTGATAGATGACCGTCCAGAAATCCTAACACTGAATGAATTAGTGGCTGGGCAGAGAGTTGTAGAGAGTGACTAGAGAGGAGAATGCTAAGTTTGATCAAGTTAGATATTGTATGTAGAGAAACAGAAGCATTTAATGTACCATTTACCACACCTTCACTTCCCAGCAGTGTGGGATTTAGAGCACCATAGACTGCTTTGTGGTTGCTGGAAAGAAACAGGCAATTGTTGGGAGCAATTAACCTGGCCTAATTTCATGTGTTTTAGGATGAAGTCAAGTTAATTGTACCCCACCTGTGCATAAGGGTATGTTTTCCTAAGAGAAAAAGAAGATACATGAATCCAGTATTGTTAAGAATCTGTAGTAATTGGAAGAAGGGGCGATGAGGAAAGGTGTGATTTGAAAGCCCAGAAGAAGCATTGTTATTTAACAGTTGTAATTCTAGCAGTAATTACACCAGTAATACCATTTCAGCATTCAGACTAGACCAGTTTTCTTACAGCCCACTGTAGTCATTCAGTGGCCATAAATGCCTCCAGGACATTTCAGCAGTTTTCTCAGATGTCCTGTACCATTATCAATAAATGTGTAGATATACATAAATTGAGGCTTAATATTCTTGGGGTTCTGCTGACAGCCACTTCAGTTTCACTCGTATGATTTGTGATGCATTTGAATGTAGTCTACATGTAGGAAATACATCTTTGGTGTTACTTCATCCATTTGATTTGAGGAATCTGAAACAGTATCATTCTCTCCTGGGCCATAAATGTCTGTAAGTCCTAAAATACTGAAGAAAAATAAAGGAAAAAACATATTTCCCAGAAACCATCAGTGACTTGTGATGTTTTGAACATCAAAAACTTGTATACTGAGTTCCTTCCAGCAAGCTTTGAGATTTGATACGAATTGCGTTGATTAATTTTGGCAGGACTAGGACTTGAACTTCAAATTTTCTATATAGTATTCCATGCAACTGAGGCTTGAATAAGACTTTTAAGTGTTTTCTGTGGACATAGCAATGGAGGTCTGAAGTCCATGCTGTTAAGCTGTCTGTTTGGCAAAACCTTAGCCCAGTCAATATACAGATGCTTAGGAAAAATTTATAAAGGCCTCTGAGCTGTTTGCAGATTACTGTAACAAACCCACCATTTTACAGGGAGTGGATTAAACAAAAGGCAAAATTTGAGAAAGTCATCAGCTTCCATGGGTGTTCATGAACAGTTTCATGACTCATCTCAGCTCTCAGTGTTAGTGGAAATGGGGTTGAAATAAAAATGTCTGAGGTCTTACAAGATGATAATTATTCTTGCGTATTCCAGGGCTTGTTTATGCTGGCTCAAGCAGTCCATCAATCGAAGCCAAAGGTGTTTCATTTTGTCACTGTAGTTCTGAGTGCTGGCAGATGAAGAAAATAGTTTCTTTGTCTTTCTGATTGCTTGTATGTCGTGTTGTTGATGTTGTTTTTGGCTTAAAAACAACTGGGGAGGAAGCATGACCTGAATTAGTTCAGGTAAACGTTCTTTTATTTGCATAAACCCTGGTGCTGCATCATAGAGATTTGGACTTGATTTTGACCCAGAACTGCAGCTCAGGAAGCACCTCAGCATGTTGAAATTCCATTTCAAAGGCTCTGAAGGTGACCTGCTCAGTGTAAGCCTCTGAAACTGTGTACAGATGGCCAAGCCACCATCAGAGATTTCTCAGGGATACTGCTGGTAATGCCAAGAGAGGCTGATGCAGTATACAGGGCAGTGGAGGATAAGGCATTGTGTTAATCTGTTCACAGAGATAAACTTTGTGAAGTGTTCCCTTTAGTAATCCCTTATTTTTGGCATCATTTTTCTGAATATCGAACAGATGCTGCATTTAGAACTGTACAATCCTAAGAGGAGTAAAGAAAGACCCAATCCCCATAGTCAAGTGAATCCCCTGGAGAATTGCACTTCCTTGGGAAACTGTATGAAGAGGACTCTGTGGAATTGGTGATCAAATGCAGAATTTCCCCCATAATCCTCCTCTCATCTTTGTTTTATCATCTCCAAACTTTGTTCTTGGTACCACACAGAGGCTCCCTCACAGCTATCACACTTGGATGGATGTTTCCAAAGGAAAGCAAGGCCCATGGGAACACTGTGCCACTGGCTTGCCTTTGTGCTGCAGCTAGGATATAGTCTTGGGACAAATCCAGCTGCTGCTCCTGTAACACATTCTTTGGTTCCCTAGTTTGCGTGTGCTTTGAAAGTAACTTAAACTTTGAAAGCAGGATGCTGTATATTTTAAGTCAACACAAGGTGTCCAAGTTTAATTGCACTAAAAAATTTTTATACAAATATAGATCTTCTAAACATTCCTTTTCAAGTTTCATTTAACTCATGTGGCTTGATTTTGGGCATGACCTCACTAGCATAGAATAAATTAATAATGAATTGCTAATGCTATAAATACTAAGAATAATATGGCTGTGAGCAGTTCTCCATCCAAGTTTTATGTTCTCTACTGAAAGGAACAAACTGTCCCTTATACTGCTAATAATCTTATGGAGATAACACCAGTGGGATAATAGTTTGATTTCTGTCTTTACCATTAATTAAAAATTTAAATTTTAATTGCCTTATCTGAAGACATAAATGCCCAGAATTTTGCACGATTTCTTTTTTTTTAATAACTTTTTTAAAAATAACTTGAACTGAGATAATATGAGTAACATTTCCTTACTTCTTTGTCCACGCAAGGCTTATGTTGACAAACTTTCATAGCTCTTTGCTTAGCTTAGAAGATATACACTATAAACAGGCACCTTTAAACAGGGCATGATTGAGCCAAATGCCTACAGCGGCTATAGGAAGATTTACATTCATTCACAAGATACAGACTTTGAGCCACATTAATATGGATATCAACATGGGCAAAGCTGTAGCAAGTTACTCTCTACTTGTAACAAACATTTACTGCCACTATAACATATGTCTATGAAATTTGAAGGCCCCCTCCCCTTCCTGAAACCAATATATAGAAGCATTCATGTTCAAATGTCTGTTTTTTAGTTTGAGAGACTATTCTATAAGTCCATGCCTATTGTTCCAAACACTCTCCAATCATAATGCATTCCTATCACATGTGGTGCTGAGTCCAATGACCTACTTACATATTTATTTGTGATGCTCAATCTGCTTGATAGAAAACTCCATTTTAATTGTGATTAGAAAATTCTCAAAATTTTGCAATTCTTAATAATCTATGTCAATGCTCAGGAGTTACTTTTAAATATTTCTTACTTTTTCTTAGCATCCTCACATCACAATTACATTGTTTTAATGAGATATTTTGCAAACAATGTATTAACTGACCTAAAAATGGGCTGGTTAATCAGCAGACTCTTATGATTCTGTTAAAGTTTTCATGGAAAATATCATCTTTGCAGCTTTCTTGAAGGAGTCTAATATTTTTTGAACCCCTTGTCTAGAGCTTTCTCCAGGTCTTTATAAGGTAAACCTAGCTTTCAAGTCTGTTAACGCTGGTTTTGTTTCAGGATGTGTTGGAGTTTGGGATAACATCACCTGTTGGCGTCCTGCAAAGATTGGAGAGACTGTCACTGTCCCTTGTCCAAAAGTATTTAGCCTTTTTTCTGGCAAACCAGGTATTTTATTTTTTTACTGGCTTCTTTCTGGTATTCTGCAATATGATGTGCTAAAAATGGTTTATTTGGGGGTTTGACTTTCTTTATAGATTAAAAATTCTTGTTAGAGCTGTTCAGGATACACCATGAAAAAACCAAATTATCATCTTTGTATTCTGTTTGGTGCTCTTTGAGTTAGACACTAAGTATATTTTATATATAAATAAAATGACATTCAACAAATGACACTCGGTGACACTCAACAAAACTGCTGACATTGCTTGCTCTTTTTGGACCTATTTTGTTAATTATTAAGGTAGCTGAGCCTGACTAACATCTCTAACAGCTGCCAGCAGGTCACTTGTAGGTCGTTCCTTCTGTGTCTCAAGGGGGGAGCTCTGCCTTGTCATCATGAGAATAAAGAACCCACATTAACTGATAATACCTAAAAATTACTGCTGTTGCAATTTAAGGTAGTTATTATGAAACCTTTTATTCTGCTTTTTAATGGTACTTGAAATGAGCTCATCAATGTCTCAGACTGCTGAAACATTTAACTGGTTTAAGTCTCTCATCTTCTACACCATCTTGTCAATACATCATATTTTGCCCTGTGGCATTTAAGTGGGGTTTTGAAAAAGATGATGCACACAGAGTATTTCACATGTATCTCAAAATGCTGCTGGAAAAATCTTATCCCCGTTGCGCAGGTGGGAAACCATTGTCATGAAGAGATGTTGAAAGATGAAAACTTACCACAGTTATGTAATTCTTTTTGTGGGGGGAGGGGAGGGGGAGTTGTTGTCACCGTGGAGAGCTTTAACAATATTACTTCTAACTTAGAGGCTAATTTGGGGTATGATGAAAATACCTTTAGACTCAAAACTGTTGAAAAAGTCTTGTTCCAGTAAGAAATAGATAAATAAAACAATCTACAGATGAGCAAAAGTTCATTCCTGGAACTGTTGAATCTTGGTTAGTTTATCATAGATAGTCTAAACAATTTGTAAAGGAGAAAGTATGTGTAATCATTGCTAAATGTGAAATCTATAAAAGTTTTCAAATTACTCAAAGATAATAAAGCGTTGTCCTAAAACAAGGCAAACTAATAAATATCAAAAATTCAAAATCTGAATTAAAACATGCTGCTTCTGTCTGCTTGCCAAAAGCTAGAGCATGCACACTCTCTCTAGAGTTTATTTCACAAACTTTAGTTATATTACAACAACATTTTAATTTTACTATAAAACAACTGCAATAAATATTTAAGTCTGAAACCTTCACAGTGCATTACAACCCTATCTCACTTCACCATGGCATCAGCAAGAATGAAAGATTATTCCATCTTTTTGTTTTCTATAATTTTCCCAGAGCCAGCTTTTTTTCATAGCTACCTGTTTACTTCCTGCTTGTGGAACTAGCAGGGCTGATTTTCAGAGGTTCCTGTTCAATTCAGAGTGTTTTTTAAACCTTTTCTATCTATAATTTCAGAGAAGGACGACAACAAACATTTTGCATGGTTGATTCAATTAAGAGCTAACTAAGCATCTTGGAATTTACATAAGCTGATTATGCTTAGGAATATGTAATTTATTTAATTCATACAGACCACATTACAAATTAACTTCATTCTTATAGCAGAAAATTATGAAAATACCTTCAAACAAGAAATTTACCTCTTTCTATTTAGCCAGATTTTTGAGATGTATGTTTTAGCTTTTAGTGTTTAAGACGAGTTAAAATTCTACTACAAGATGATCTAAACTACCTTATTTTTATGCAAATATTCCAAACCACAAGTAGGCTTTTAAATACCATCAATTCCTTAAAGGATTTCCCAATTTAAATTGTGAATTTTAAAAAGTTGTTGTCGTCTCATCTTTAGAACTTTTGGAGAGCTGGCTCTAAATTTCTTCTGTGGTGCTCTACGTTATAGTTTAAGCATACCCCATGATTAATTCTGTGTTGAATATTGTAACTTTTTATTAAAGGAATTTTTACTGTAAAAGCAATCATATTATCCTATAATGTTTTTCCTGTATTGTACAAATTTATGAGTCATAGAAAGTTATTCTGTAAAGTTTTTATTCAAATGTATGTGTCAAGTTATAAGTTTTAAATAAGGTTGCCATCTGAAATATTTAATTGAATGAAAAGATGGTGTAAAAATAAACATTGCCTTCCATAGAACATTGCCCAAGTCTCTTTAGGTTAGAAGGTATTGCAGTATTTGAAGTAGAAAATACTTCAGCGTCTTGAGTACATTGAATTTTTTCTTGCAAAACTGGCTTTGACGCAATTTGTGGTTCTGTTAACACATTCCTCTGCTCTGCCTAGTCAGAGAATCTTGATGTACTTTTAAAGTGAAGACTCTTCACAGTGTATAAATAGGTTACATTTTCTTTTAAAAATGTCATTTCTATGCCAAATGGCAAAAGTGGTCCCGTTGTTTGAGGACACTGTGGGTTTAGGTCAAAGCCTTTTTATTAGCTGGAAAGATTTGGTTGTTGGCTGGTGAACCATTTGTGGGATATTTACAACTTTCCACTGAAGACTTTATACAAAGAAGAAATTCCAGTAACCAATCAACAAAGTAAAGATCACAAAAGCTTTAGTTTGGAGTGTATATAAACAAGTTTGTTTATTCTTGACCAACACTGACCTATGACACATAAATTTATTTTTCTATGGTGAAAAACAGGCGTCTTTAAGTCAGTTATAGACCAGTGGTCAACTCCAAACCAAAGCAGTATATTATTATAGATTTCAAGTATCATAGATATACAAATTGCTCTAAGAAATGTGAGGGGAAGTTGGCTATGAATTAACATTGTAAGAATAATTTATAATAAATGTGATGACTATTCTTTAGTCTGACATCAGGCTTTTCTGTTTTGCCCTCTTGAAGTTGTTCCATATTGCATGATAATTAGTTCATTATAAAATTAGATTAAGAAGTAGAATCATATGTTGCCCCCATCTCATCTGTGTGACTTCATCTCTGGAAAGACTTTTTTCTGTCAGCTCCAAATAGAAACTTTCTGAAATTATTAAATGTTCAAAATTCCTTTCCAGCCATACCTCCACACATCCTGTACATTCCCTGTACTATGTTGTTTCAGTATTGGTTCAAAGAGTGAAATACAGCATGCATCTTTACCTCATTCTTCAGTCTATGACATAATTTGTCCTTTGAACTTCATTACCAAACTTACCAACATTTGCTGTAGCAGTAAGTCATCACCTTAATGTCTAAGAGCTTTTGTAACTCTTCAGTAGATTCCTTGGTATTGGCTTCTCAGAAGGCTTAAATAGGAAGTCAGAACAACTCTCACTGAAATGACTTTTTTTTCAAATTACCTACAAATAGATCCTTTACAGAGTGAAGTGCATGGCTCCCTTCTGAGTATTTTAAATAAAACAGCAGAACAGTTTAGGATTTGCAGATGTGTAACAGAAATAGCTGTTATACTGAAGGAAAAGTCTTGGGTTTACCTCTGTTTTTCTGTAGTGGAAAGGCAACTCCATGCAAGAGTAAAAGCCAAAGTAGTATGAATGAAAAGCACATGAAAGGAAATGGCTGGTTGAGTCCTGGGAAATAAAGGAAAAAGAGCTAGGTTGCAACCAGCTGATGACACGGTTAGATTGTTTAAGGAGTCATTGATGAGGAGAGTTTTGAATCTTTCTGATTTAAACCCTCTCATTTTGCTTTACAGGAAACATTAGCAAAAATTGTACAAGTAATGGATGGTCGGATATATTTCCTGACATCTTAAGTACTTGTGGATATAATGACTACGAAGATGATTATAAGGTAGGAAAAAGACTTTTTCTATTCATTTAGATTATGGTGTTCAGTACAGATATCAGATATATTCTGCTTCTAAATAAATCCCATTTTACTCTGAATAAAAATGAGATTTAATGAAAATTTGTAGTAATTTTTCATAGCACTGGTTGCAATATGCTTGGATTGCAGTTGTCTAATGAGATAAAATCAGGAATATAGAACTCAGTAACTGTTTGAAACTCAAGGCTATAAACAGTTGGTAATAGCAGCAAAGCATCTGTCTATCTAACATTGCAGTGCTACTCAGCTGGTGCGCCATATGTTTTGCATTGTGTTATTTCTAAGAGTTTGTTATTTCAAAAGAATATTTTTTAAAAGTTATCTCAAAACCTAATACTAATAATCTGTTATAATCTGTTAATATTACATGCACCACTTGGTTGATGTTATTTGATGTGTTAAAGTTATAAGTAAAATAGAATTGATTTAGGTCATTGGAGTTACTGGCATATTTATATTGGACTTGAAATTGTGCTAGCAGTTGTAAGTTATTCAGAAAGCTATCAAGGTATCCTAAATGCACGACACATAGAAAACTGAATTTGTCCACTTTGCAGATACTATCTCTTTGTTGAGGGAAGGGTTTTTACCATCATGTTTTATGTATTTTCTGTCTCTTTTCCTGCTGAAGCCAATAGAGCAAGAGTTTGTTTACAAGGATGAGCTCATAGTGTCAGTAAAACTTGTATTGCCCAAAACAGATTAAGTCCTCTCATGAACAAAGATACTTGGCCAGTTGGGTTTTTCCCTGGATTTTAGTATGTGAGGAATAGCTGTAGCAGACCTGTTCTGTCTGGCTTGCAGAAATGCATTGGTATTCCAGCTAAGCCAGAAAGGTTTTGGCATTTTTTTCTGTATTTAAAACCCCAACCATTACTTTAGTTGATAATAGAGAAAATTGAGAGAATATATTGTTTCCCCAACTTTTCTGAAGACAAATTCTAAAACATCTGTGTCATCTGACAGCTTGGGAACACACATGTATTACTGCTAAAACAGCCACTTTAAACATTGTCACTCAACCCAGGAATTGCCATGTGGTGTGAAAATGGGTCAAAACATAAAAATTCAAATTAACAAAACACAATATTTCAAGTAGTGAGAAACAGTTAGAAGACGAACTACTATAATAGAAATATGTTCATGTTGACATATTCATTAGTAATTTGAAGGAGGTGGTGAAATGCAAATTGAGTGTACTTCCAGGAATTAACCTAGACAACTTGAAATATGATATAGCAGCAACATTTGCAAAAGCCTTGAAAAAAGCAAATAATAAAAGTGTGAGGATGAAAATCAGGAGAGGGATGTGGAAAGCAGGTACTGAAAAATTATTGGCAAACATACAATCGATATAATATCATACATATAATATAAATAATATTATCATACATATAATAGGATCATCAATAGAAAAATCCAAGTATCATGCAGCACTGAGATTTCAGTGGGCATTTGAGGTTCTGCACCAGCTACTTGTTTACACAGAACATGTTTTCTTGAATTCGGATCTTAGTGATCAATGGTAGCCCCTCAAACCAAAATATTTACTCAGCATAAATCAGTATCGTTTGGGGTTTTTTTATTTTTTTTAATGTCATATTTCAACTATGAGAGCTAAAAATAAAGTCCTAATATTTGGATACTGAGTATTCTGGGCATAAAAATGTCACGCAACAACATGCTCTGCAGTATGGGGTATGAAGTATATGAGATTGTCCTCAAAGTTACATTAACTAGTATTTTAGGGAAGGTGGCAAAATAGTTTTCCTAGAGTGAGTCCTAAGTTTTCCTTTTTATGTTTTCCTTTGAAGAAAATGTTAGAGTAGCAGGTAGAAACTGTCTTTGGTATAAGTTTGGTGCCTGCATTTTCACTGCTGAATGAATTTCCATCATAGATCCTAAGTATTTGTTCCTGTGGGGTTTTTCTGTCTTATAAGATAGAGGTTTTTATCTTTAATGCAAAGGGGGCTTATTTCTATACATATTCTACATATTGTATATATATATGCATACACACAGACATATATCTCTCTGCAGATATGCATTTATTTGGGGGAGCTTTGAATATTCTAGAGGAGCTTTAAATTATAAAGATCCATGAGCAAATACCAAATAATTTGTTAACGGGTACCAAATTTCTATGCTTAAAAATGCACTGAAATGAGGAAGCTTATTAAAAAATAGCATAAACGTGTCACCACTTATTTCCTTACAGAAAGATCTTGCATGCTTCCACAGCTTGTATTGATTTTATGTTCAAATTAAAATGTTCCATTTTTATTCCATGTTAATGATATATTAGCAGGTTCTAGAAAAAGAAACTATTTGCTTAACATTTTGAAATTAACTGTAAGTGCCTGATATAAAACCCTTGGTTCATTCTATGTTAGATCTTAGTGTTCTTTACTGCTCTTGCCATTATTTAAGGGGGATCAGTTTGATAAATATGACTGTCCTGGTTTCAGCTGGGATAGAGTTAATTTTCTTCCTAGTAGCTGGGACAGGGCTGTGTTTTGATTTTAGTGTGAGAATAATGTTGATACCATGCTGGTGTTTTGCTGTTGCTAAGCAGTGCTTACCCTAAGTCAAGGACTTCTCAGCTTCCCATGCTCTGCCAGGGAGCAGGTGCACAAGGAGCTGGGAGGGAGCACGGCCAGGACAGCTGACCCCAGCTGGCCAGAGGGACATTCCCCACCAGAGAATGTCATGTCCAGTGTATAAACTGGGAGGAGTTGGCTGGGAGCTGTTGACTGCTGCTCAGGATGGGCTGGGCATCAGTCAGGGGCTGCTGAGCAACGGAGTTGGGCATCACTTCTCTTCTTATCCCAACCCAGGTTTTACGTTCTTCCCAGTTCTCCTCCCCACCCCACGGCAGGGGGAGGAGGGAGGGAGTGGTTGTGTGATGTTTTGTTGCCACTTTATTATAATGTCTGAACATATTTGTATGTTGTTATGGCATCAAAGTGTAGATCTAAACCTTTGTTATATGCTTCCAGACCTTTTTCTGTAAGTAAACTAGTTACTGCTAACCTTCAAGATCAAGTTTTAGGTTCATCTTAGGTATTCAGATAAGTATATTTTTTTTTCCCATTTTATATTTCTGTGGAGCTCATGGCAGTACAACATGCAAACAGCAAAAAAAGCAAACTTGATTTGACCATGCTAGAAACACACATCAAGGTGTGTTAACCAAACTCAAGCTTCACTGCAGTCTTTCCTTGACATACTTTGACATCTTCTTTCTAGACTGAGCAAGTTGGAGATATGTTCTAGCTGCTGTCAGAAGGTATTAAACTCTGTGTCAGCATTATTAATATACAGCAAGGTGTCTGGTGAATGTAAAGCACCAGAAATGTGTCCACTTTATTTAAAATAATGACTGAATAAGGTAATACAGCTTTGTCTGATCTTGGGCCCAGGATTTATTAGATCACACAAAAGGCTGCTATACACAAGTCCCAAGCTGTGTGATTTGAATGTGTAGTGTCATACAAAGAGAAATTCATGCAGAGAAAAATCCTCAGGGCTATAAATTGTGGTGATACTCCTGTAGCTTGTGCCTTTACTAGAAGCATCACCCATGGAAGAAGCATCCACCATTTGCCCAGACTCCTGGGGTGTTCACATCACCCTGGATGAGCAGCAGAAACACCACCCCAGACATGGGGAGTCGAGGCAGAGAGGGCAGAGTGACACAAGCAGTGCCTTGGCTGCAGCTGCCTTTAGAAAACAGATGCATTGCTGCTGTCTGTGGAGTGGAGCATTGCTCCAGAATAATGCATTGCATGCAGTGAGTCTAAATTGAACCCTTGCCTCTTACCAAAATCTGACACGAGGCAGACATCTACCAATGTACCTCTAAGGCATGCTAAATTTATTTATGTTATGCTGCATTTTTCATTAATATTTTTCCATGAGGTGTGATTAAGAGACCAGTATTCCTTAAAATAAGTGCAAAAATCTTCCATTGACTTCAAGCGAGGCTGATATTAGCTGATATTAGCTGATATTCTCTCTTGTAGAGCACAAAGAGAATTTTAATTGCAGAATATTAATAAACTGCTAAATTCCACTACATGAGTGTTGACATTCACAGATACATCTGCTGATACATGTTTACACAGGCAAATGTGGAATTTGTGCAGTTTTGTGCATTTACAAAGTTGTCATCTCTCCCTCTATGGTTAAGGAACCTTGAATAAAAAGACATTCTGACTGGCATAATTAAAATTGATGATGCCACTGTTACTAAGAGATACTTATGGCAATGCTGATCTCATCTTTTTTCTGGGTGGTGTTTAGGCTCAAAGTGAATTGAAGGAAAAATGTCAGAAAAAGGATATCACTAATTACTTGTATAAAGATTATGAAATACCATGAGGAATACCAATTTTATTACGTATCTTTTTAGTAAATTCTATTCTTCTCTACATACATAATTTAAAAACATGTAGAAGTGTCCTGTAAGAGAAAATTAAATTTCCCACAACATGTAAGCCATCTCTTTATCTCAGTTTATATTTATTCTTGCATAAATACAAGATTTTTAAAATGGCTGCTGGCTTGCTGATGTTAATTTTGCAGAAGGAAAGAACTAGGGTTCCTTATTCCATACCTATTTGCATTTTCTCATGTCAGTGTTTCTAAGGCACTGAACTCATTTGCTAGGTCCAGTTCTTATTTTACACTGTACAGTTTAAGATTTTCTGATATCTTCTTTGAGTAGGAATATCGTTGTGGTTTATGCATTGAAGAAAAGACTCTTGACGACAATATCAGAAGGCTAATATGATTTATTAAAATGACTCCATAATTCTAGTATTTTTCTATATTTGCTCAGCAGAGAGCATTCTCCATGCTCCTGCTGCTGCTTCGTCTAGGGAATGTGTCTGAATAGTTTATAATATTAGAAAGATAAAGTAATTTTAGCTCTTTCTCTTCATAGGTAGGAGGAGGTTAACTAATTCTATGTTTTTGAAGAACAGACACAGATATTTTGTTTACAGAAAGCTTATACAGAGTAAAAGACAGCAAAAGTATGTTTTCCCATGGGAAAATGATCAGAAGGCTTACACACAGAGAAACTTATAATATGTTCATAGCAACATAGGAATATTCAAATATTATGAAATATTCAAATATTGGCACGTGGATCATGAAAATTTAGGACCACAAATTTTAATACAGTTGTAAGTAATTACATCTGTAAAGAGGAAACTTTTACATGCAGTATTACAGGATTATATTAGCCCACAGAATAAACAAAATGAAGAGTCAGTTGGGATGATAATGGTCATATATTCCTTAGCAATGATAAATCATATTTCTGAGTAAATGAATAAAAAGTTGAGGGCTTTTCTCTTACATTAAGGGTGATTTCAACAGCAAAACTCCTTTGGACAAAGAATCAAGCCCTTAAATTTCTCCTTCAGCACTGAGGAACCTTCTCACCCCTAGAGGTCCTTCCAAACCAAGGCTGGGGTTGGGAGATCTGCCCGGTGACTCAGCTTTGCCTCAGAAGTCTCGCTGCTCTTCTGTGCTATTTTGTAAATAAACAGAAGAATTCTGTCTCCTGAACTTAGTAAAAATAACGTGAAACTAAATTTAAAGGAAACATTAGCAGAAACAGGTGTCTTTTCTAAGAAAACAAAACACAAGTGTCCCTAAAAATAGACTTTACAAAAAATTTATTGAAGTTAAGACAAATTAGGCAAACTTGTACTAATCCAATTTCATTTTATGTGGCAAGGTTTGTGCTCTTTTCAAACCTATTAACATTAAGTTGCCACAAAAAAGAGGAAACATTTTAGGATTAGCTCTTTAGAAAACATACTTCCTGTAACCATTTCCATTATTTTTTTCTGAAAATTGTAAGCCACTGATTTTTTTTCTGTGCCTAATCACCTATTGACTTTGGTTTAGTGGTTGTAATTTTAATATGTTTTCCTCAGAAGTTTAAAAATAAATAGTTGGATTTCAGTTTTGGAATCAGCATTGCTCAAATAATTCTGTGAATATTTTGCAGAGGCCAGCTGTTCTTACTATGTTGCAAAAGTTCTGATTTTGTTAGACTTGCAGAAAAGTTCATGTCATTTCAATTCCATAATGGCATTTAAATTTCATGTGTATGACTTGAATCAGTTTTCCTTTGAAAAGAGCTAAAAAATCTGAAGGAGTTATTTCTTCTGTGTTAAAATATGTTGAAAATAAAATTTCTGAAATTCTCTTTTGGTCAATCCATGCCTTTGTTGCCATTTTTGCACATTCTTGCACATTCATATTTTAAGTTTAGAGGTTAAAGCTAAATGTTAGTTGAGACCTGGTAATTATGGTTCACACAGAGTAGTAAGAAATAAATAAGATATCCCATTGTATAAAAGGCATTGGTTTGTTGTGCTATCAGATTTGGCATTGCCTTGCCTGTTTCTTTTGCACCAATACAATACAAAGAGTTTGTTTCTGAAGGGTACAAGCTAAAATACAGATGAGTGACAAATATTTAATAGCTCTAAGTCAATATTAGTCTAATGAATTTCCTGGTTTTCAGTTGCCACAGCACAATGTGGAATTTATTTGTCTTTATGGAGTTTGTGTGTTTAACTGACATATAATTTGAGAACACCATTTACTGATTTTTTTTTGTTGTTGTTGTTGAGTCACTAGGAGTTATAGAGATCTTACAGGCAAAGTAAGACACATCTGTTTTACATTCATACAGGAAATGTAAGGAGCAGTATGATTGCATCATCTTTGATATCTGCTGAGTCTGATAAAGTGATTCATACTAATAATCTAAAGCATTCTAATAATTTAAAATTTTTTTTGGAAAATCAAAACAAATTAATTTAAATAATTGTAATTTTTGATGTAATGGATTAAAAATGCGTTCGTGTTTACTTACCTTTGCAACAGTTTGAGAAGAAGGGTTAATTTTTGATCAGTAGAAAATTTTGTAGCATCTAAGATTTCTGTCCATTATAAAACTAAACCACTAAAGTGTCTGAGAAAAAGGGAAAGGTGTTCTTTTCTACCATTGCAAGTGTAGAATACAGGATAATTATTATCATATGATAAAATAATTTCAACTATTTCTTATTTTCTCATGCTTAGCTTGAACAAAATGACCATGGTCATTATTAAGGTAATGTCCAAGCACTCTGGGCTGATTAACTTCATCCTGACATACTTCCATGCAGCTATTTCACATCCATCTGTTTGGCAAAGGAATGGCCAGCAGAGAGACTCAGTCCTGCTGATACCAGCAGCTGTTTGCTGGGCTAAAACTACATGGGGCTCTTATTTTGATTTTAGTCAGACTATTTGTTGTAGGGGTCATGTGTATGTACAAAATGCCAGAAACATTACATGAAATAGTGTGGGTTTTTTCTGGCAGAAGACAATCTCTTCTATTCTCCCTAGTGGTGTGAAGTGACAGAGTCACTCCATGTGCAGCAGCCTGGCAGTTTTTGTCCAGCTCAGAGTGCATGGCCAGAGGACAAATTCAAGGCACTGTTACAGCAGGGTGGCTGGACAACTGATGCTTTGTTAGTAACTTCATGCAGGGCTTCCTCCTTTCTTTCCTTCATTTAGGAATTTTGAAACAAATTTCAATTTTCCAATTTCAAGAGTCTCAGTCAGTGGAATTTTCCTGAAATCAAATCTGGACAGAATTTTCAAAATGGTGTGGAATGATGAAAAATTAAACCAGTCCAGCTTTCTTGTTGGGCATGTCTCAATCATCCCAATGCAGTTTGAACAGCTACTTTCTTTATACCAAAGTACAAAAGACTCTTATTCTACAATCTAATGGTTGAAATATATAACAACATAACAGTTGCTATGAATGCACTTAAGATCCATGGCAGTTCCTTCTCATGTTTTTCCACTTTAACCATATCTACAACAGTGCAGTTGCAAGTCTTCATTAATTTCACATTTTATTTTCCCTTTTCCATATCTGTATAATGTTTGCAAAGGGAATGTTCAGATAATTTCATCATTAATTGGGATTACTAAAATAACCTCCTTACTTGGCCTTTTGAGTGCTATAAAAATAAATACACTAAGTGATTTGAGGTTCCTTTGGCTATGTTAGTTTACTTTAAAGTGTTGCTTCCTTGCTACTTTGTACGGGCATCATTTGGGAAGGCAAATGATAACCATGTGCACTAAATATTGAAATTCTGTCTCTCATATGTAGCATGTTCTACATTGCTTTTAAAATTGTTAATTTCATAATGTAATAAAAAAATTCACTGTTTTAGTATTTTATTCAGCCTGAGTGGAAACTAACATCAGTCTAATGCCTTTGTTGTAGGCGTAAATGGAGAAGAAGTTTAATTCTGAAAATATTTAGCCCTATTTTTCTTGATGTTGTTATGCAGAATAGGATTTAATGTAGCATGTAGCTGGTAAATTTACAGATGTATGGAGCTAATCAGCAGACTGTGCATTTCAGCCTGCTTTTCCTCTGTTGAAAAATTTCCTTTCTAAGTTTTAGCAAGTAACTTTACTAAAGAAAGGGTTGTTTGGGTCACCATTTAATAAAGTATTTGAAAATTTAGAATAGGAAATTAATGAGAATTAAACATGTCTTTAAAATTAAATTAATGTGTAACTGCATTACAAAGTACTCTAGAGCAGGACTGAGGGAAATTATCTCTTTCAGAGATAATCCATTCTTTCAAAGTGACTTGCTCTTATCAGAGATTTGATTGTGTGCATGGAAATTGATGAATCTGATATTTTATTTGACCTCACTGGCATGGTATAATCAACTGGAATGGTACCAGATTGTGTGTCTAAGTTTTGAGTTCCTGAGGCTGAATTTTCTACTGAAGTCAATAGCCTTGAGATGTTGCCTTGCAAAATGTGTTGGAATAGAGATATAACATTCTCATCATGTACTGTAGAGCAAAGAATGAAAATCATGCTATAGCTGTCAGAGCTATTTAATGGACAATTACATCATTTCACAGACAATTTGATGTATCAGTAAGTAGCTTCTACATATATATTTTTCTCTGCAGGTCAACTTCTATGTGAGGGTGAAAGCAATTTACACCCTTGGACACAGCGTGTCTCTGATTGCTCTTACAACAGGAAGTATAATTCTTTGCCTTTTCAGGTATGTGTTTTTCACAAGTAAATATTAACAATGATAAGACATCTTTAAGTGTTGTCTGATTGATCAGATATTTAGAAAATGCATTGAGTTTACACTTTTTGAAGTTAAACAGCTGACAGTAATGTAATGCTGGCTAGATTTTTGCTAGCACTGATCATATTAACAATTTTCATAGTATTTTACAAATTTACAGGCATTACAGCCCATGTAAGAAAGAACAGTAATTTAGGAGTTATTGCATAAAGCATTTTCTATTTGGTTGTTAAAATCAACACCTTGAATTGCTCTTGAGAATTAGTTGGATGCTGATCTCGCCACTGGACAAGAGTGCAGCCACATTTTGTGGAAGCTTCTGAGCGGTTTCCAGGGGTGCTGTAATCAAAGGCAGTCACTAATTTGTCCAACTGGGGCTGTAAATCACAGAATCACCAAATCACTGAATCACCAAGGTAGAAAGAGACTTTCAAGATCATCTACTCCTGCCATCAACCCACTGCCATAATGACCCCTAAACCATATCCCCAAGTGCTGCATCCAAGCACCTTTTGAACACTTCCAAAGACAGCTGACTCCACTGCCTCCCTGTGCAACACCTTCCAATGCCTGACCACTCTTTCAGTGGTTTTTTTTTTTCTAATACCTAATCTGAACCTCCCCTGATGCAACTAAAGGCCATTTCCTCTCATCCTTTCACTGGAATCATGGCAGAAGGGACCAGCCCCCATCTGGCTACACCCTCCTTTCAGGTGGTTGTAGAGAGCAATGAGGTCACCCCTGAGCCTCCTCTTCTCCAGACAAAACAACCCCAGTTCCCTCAGCTGCTCTGCACAAGACATGTTTTCTAGACCCTTCAGCAGCTTCACTGCCCTTGTCTGGACACCTTCCAGCACCACAAAAATGTCCTTTTTGAAATGAGGGGCCCAGAACTGAACACAGTGCTCGAGGTACAAGTCAGTTCCAAGCACAGTAGTAAAGGTATGGGTAATTGTGCAGGGTCTGCAATGTTTTTGTTAGGCAGTGTTAGGAAAGACTGCTTTTGCCTAATTTATGTAACTTTTCTTAGAATGAAGGTAATCTTCAACTAGTAAAAAAACTTTTTAAATGGTCTTATCAGTATCTCAGTTTTTCTCAGTCCCTCCGCCTTTGTGCTTTTATGTATCACTTCCACCTGTCTAACAGTATAGCCTTTATATTCTCCATTATGAACTTCACACGGCTTTTCTGCTCCACTTAGGACCAAGAAAGCCAAGAAAGTGCATCTCACAGTTTTGGTAGAAAGGAAGTACAAACAGTATGTAGATAACAGCACGTTGTTTGTCAGAGCCCCATTCTTCTCATTAAATATTCCTATGGCAAGTTCTGCAAGCCTTTCAGTCTGCTATCAAATTTTCTTAATATCTAAATATTCAGAGACTATTCAGTGCAGATACATCACCCATAATTATGTTTGGAATACCTTTTAAAAATGAATTGAGCCAGTCATGGTTATACCCATTCTACCAGGAAATGCTCCAGGGCGATTACAGCATTTTCAAAACTGCTAAAACCTAAGCCCACATTTAATATAGACATTACAGAGAATTACAGACATCTGAATGTCACCCATCACCAGAAGTCAGGTGTAACAAATCAAGCATTTAAGAGGTATACTCAAAACCTTCAACTTCAATTTAAATATACAGCTAGAGAAAATTTTTCCCAGTCTTCCAGTTGATTCAGGGAAAAGACAGACGTTTTTTCATGAGGCAACATATGTTCTTCTATGCCCCACTTCTAGAAGAATCTTTCTCTGTTGTTTGCAGAGTGTTGGGGCCTCCCAACATAGTGAGTTGAATTAGGAATTTCTGCCCACTAACTCCAAAATATTGGTATGACAGCCTTGTATATATCCAGCATTTATTATTTGAGCTACTGAATGGGATTAGTAACTAATCATCTACATGAGTTAGTCAAGAAAAATTGTTTCCTCCTACTTGCAGCTTGCATGTATCTCTGAATTCCACAGGTATATGTGATGCAGTCCGACATAATAATGGTATTTCAACAAAAGATGTGCATGGCCACAGCAATCACTGCATTTTTGACAACTGTTTAAATCAGCCTGGTATTATGTCCTTTGCCAAATTCAGGGCTAGCAAGGAAGACCTGTTCT
This sequence comes from Leptocoma aspasia, assembly GCA_013399835.1. Classification (NCBI taxonomy): domain Eukaryota; kingdom Metazoa; phylum Chordata; class Aves; order Passeriformes; family Nectariniidae; genus Leptocoma; species Leptocoma aspasia. Next base: position 58,946 of record VXAX01005245.1, on the reverse strand, counting down.
TTATTTCCTTACACTCATTGTAACTAGCCTTGCTTCATTAGTTTCAGAATGGATTAGATATGTTTGATAAAAATCACAACTGGAAGAATACTTGTAAGTTGCCATAACACCTATTGCATCTTCATTTTTTCACTGCTCATGCTTGCTAAAATGCCTTGGCTTCTGGTCTATTTCCAGGTGCAGCTCAAGGTGCTGGTTGTGACCACAAAAACCTCTTAGCAGTTTACTTTTTAGGGATTTTCTATTAAAAGGATCTTTTAAATAGGAAAATCTTGAAGGGACTGTATTTTAAAGGAAAAGCCCTCAACTTATAGCTTGCTCCCCCTGAGTACTCATTCACTTACATGGAATATTTAATCTGTCATTTGTTTGTAAGGCTTTCACATGGCTGCCAGACTAAAGAAGAGAAATTTTGCATTCATTGGATACAAAGGATAGGTGATCAAATATTCTGAATGCATTTTTAATTGCTCCTGCATACACCAACATCATAGGATCAAAAGTCAATATGTAACAAAATACAGGAGTTAAATGAAAGAATGAAACCAGAAAATAATAGGTGAGAGCACATCTGAAATATATCCAGGATAATCAAAGTTGTATTTGCAAGAAAAACACTGGACTGAGTGCACACAGAGAAGGATAAAATAACCTATGTTTATTGTCAGCTTATGTTAAAATGTGAGCGAAATCTTTGTGATACTGAACAGAAGTAAGAGATAAAAGAAAACAGCAAGGCAGCACTGACAAAATGACAGAAAAGGAAAGGGTATGCTCTTACTCAATGTTCATATTGCTAAGAAATGTCCACAGAGCAATAAAAGTCTGTTCAACAGTTTCTGCATCATAATCTAAAATGCCTGTTTTTAAATCTCTTTTTAGAAAACTTCATTGTACTCGGAACTACATCCATCTGAACCTGTTCCTCTCTTTCATTCTAAGAGCAATCTCTGTTTTAGTCAAGGATGATATTCTCTATTCCAGTTCCAACACAGCTCACTGTCCAGAGGATCAAACTTCATGGGTAATAAACCTCATTTGCTACCTGGTGTAACATTATTTTGTCACTGAATTTTCCTCCCAGATCCTTTTAAATATTTAGGAGTACCAAAATTTCAGTGTAGACAATTCCAAAGAGAATATAATGACTAGGAGAATGGTGTGTTAGACATATTCAGATAAAGAAGGTTGAAGCACAAGTAAAAGACCTTAACATTGTTTGCATGTCCATGAAGGACAACTTGTCATCAGCCAAGACAAATCAACCAGATACAGCCCAGAATAAATACGGCCACTGCATTAATCAGCTGGGAGGGCTGAAGACAAACAGGAGTGCCATCAGCTGGGAGTGATTAAAGGCAGCTGCTCTGGAAGTGCTCCAGCAGCTTTATCAGGGGTCCAGCAATTGGACAGGTATCAGTGGAGGGAGGGAATAACTCAGGAAATTAAATATTTGCAGGAGTTGTCTTCATTAACTCCTCGGTACTTCTGGGCTATGACAAAAGTGTTATCATCTGCATTCTTGGCAAGCTAATATGTTTACTGCTTTTTCATGTACAGGATTTAAAAAAAAAACCTCTCAAGTCTTGCTGTTAAAAGACTGACCTCTATATGATATGCCCCATTCACTGCCTTGTTGTTTCAGTCAAAAATCCCTTCTAATTTTCATTTACTGCAGTTTAGGCTTGTGAGAAAAAAAAATGGAAGAAGATATTTTTGTCTTGATGAAGCCATATTGTCCCAAAACATGAAGTTCTTAGCAGTGACTAACAACCTGTATATAGGAATTCATAATCTGGGATATTTCTAATGGAGAAAAACAGGAACTGAGTTAGTAGACCCCAGTTAGGCAAAACAGAGATCAGACAGATTGCCAGGAGTAATCAGAAGTTCTTATGTCCTTGAAAGACTGTTCAGTTGACTCTCAAAATACTACTTGATTTCTTCAATTTCATTTATTCCCCAGTTATTCTTGGCTACAAAGCCTTACACTTTACTATTTAAATATGTCAGATTTTGTGGACTGCTGGCTAATTTCTGTTGCATTGTATGTGGGATGATCTGGCACCTGCCTGACAGGGCTGTTCTGTCTTGCACTGGCTTGGTGCTGCCTTTCACACGTAACAACACGTGGGGTTTGCCCCTTTTGTCACCTGTGTGTGATGTTCCACAGTTCTGCTGCACTCACAGAGGGCTAAAACACACAGTTCATAAGGTTCTGTAAGTAGGTCCTGGCTCTGGATTACATGGAGAATTAATTTTGGCTAACTTTACTGATAGATACCTTCACTGTTCAGCATGGAAAAATACAGCCAATACAGGATTACCTGCAGGAGGAAGGGAAAATACTTTGATGCAGGGTTCTGGTATGTAAACTGAGAATGTAATACAAGAGAATATTGGAATTTATAAAGGATTATGAAATTTTCCTTGTTGATCTGATTGTAAGGAGTCCTAAGCATAAAAGCAAATTTCAACTTGCTTGAGAATTTCAATTTTTCACACATTTTGAAATGCTTAATTTTATCCATCTTACGTTTTCTGGCCTATTGCTGATCTGCAGTGGATATCCCAAAGTCCAGAGGTAAGATTAGTCTTACCAAAGTTAGCTAGGTTTCAAACTTTGGTTGTGGGCAGCTAAAATCAGGTGAAATGAATTCAAGCCTTTGGACTCTTCCTTAGTTTTCTGTATATGCATGTACACAGGCATGAATGTTACTTGGGGTGCACTGAGGTATCTGAGACATCACAGGGGGCTAATGGGTACAAAGAAATATCCCTGAGGAGGTCTATGCCCTTTGGCTTGGCAGCTGGTGACTGCATCTCGCTTCTTAATAAACATCTATATTTAGAGAGAGGAATCAATCACTGAAAATGAGTAAGTTACCTGCTTAGGTATCTGGTGTACTTGGAATTTTAACAGAAAAATGCAGGTGTGAAGGGTGTTTAAAATGGAGAAGTGAGTAAAGCTGGCAGAAACTAGAGATTTTCTTTGGTCCAGTTTGTTTAGTCTGTTACATTCACCATAAAATCACATTTCTCAGCATATTCTCAGTCCATATGAATATTTTCATATTCAATTCTCACATCCCAGATTCCAGCTGGAAGTACCAAAGTAGCAGCAGCCAGCACCGTGGAACATCAGCAGCACAGACATCTGAAAATTAATTCTGAAGAGCAGCACACAGACTACAAGTATCATTTTTTGATACACATCTATGTGTTTTGTTAACTAAGAAACTCTAAAACATTTTCTAAAAGGAAAACATTATTTTTAAAAGTCCAGCCAACTTTTTCTTCTAAGTCTACTGAGTCATCACATAAAGTTATCTTTTTCACTCAGTTTCACATTTAGCTTTGAAAAAAAGCATAAAGTAGTTTCTTTGTTAATTTTTACTTTGTTAGGAAGCCATGTGAGGTTTTAATACATTTGTTAGACTCCTAGTAAATGATAATTTAATTTTATAGCCATTCATTAACAAATTGTTACAAAAGTGTGTACTTATTGATAACCACCTTCTTTTTCTATATTTATCCTATGAAATTTTCAAAATTTCTGAGTGAATTTGCAATGAGAGCCATCTAAATAATTTTTAATAATTCACTTTCTTTTAATATATACAGTAACATTTACAATGTTGCAACTTGCTTGACTGAAGATAAAAATTTCTACTGGACCTGGTTTATTGATATTACAAAGACAGCTAAGATTTTTGGCTGTAGTAATAAAAATAATATGGCATCTTTCCTGCAACAAATTTCATCCTTCTTCTCATATTTCAGGTGGGCTGCAAGGCAATTCTGGTGTTTTTCCAGTATGGTGTTATGGCAAACTTTTACTGGCTCTTAGTAGAAGGACTTTACCTCCACATCCTCCTTGTGCTGATATTCTCCCCCAACAGACACTTCACGATCTACCTGCTGATAGGATGGGGTAAGGACTTACACATCTTCCAGTGATGTTCTGGTTTCTGTGTGGTCAGGTTCAGTATTTCATACCAAGGTAGTTGAGCTGTCTCTGGTGGTGACTCCTCAGACTCACAGATTCCTCAGCTCAGCTCCAGCACAAGTTGCAGCTGCTGTAGCATGGGAAAGAGCAGACACAAAACTGCTGGAGCGTCACTGCTGGCTTGATCCCTGGCACAGCTTTCACCTGTGCCATCTGCACCACACCCAGGGATTGCTCTGGTGCAAGGACTGCCACTGCAAAACATATGATTCAGGTGTCCTAATTTGTGAGGAAAATTAAAGTTTAGCTGCACATCCATGAGCTATACTATGCAATTTTCCCTTTTGAAAAGCCCAATAATACTGTCCATCTGGTTTTAAATACATATATTCCTTTCATTTACAGAAAGTGCCATGATATTTATATGGAAGACTTTAATACTTCCAGTAATAGGTGGTCATAAAACATTTGGGTGTTGCTGGGAAAGGGGAATAAACCAGTTTGTGGACAAGGTTCCTTATGACATGATTTATACTTCTATTTTATATTGCAGTCCTTGGAGGTGCATTGGGAATGCATAACTTGTATCTATTTTCCTGTATTTCACTCTGACACCTCGCAAGAAACCTAAGAAAGGCATTTTTTATGTATTAGTAATTATGGATGCATTTTTATGAGAAATAAACTCACTTCTCTGCAGTCTTTGTTTGTAATACATTGCTGATGTATACATGCAATCGTGTAGCTCATCAGATGGGCCTCTCCTTCCATTCACTGAACTGTTTACTATATGCTGTGTATTTGGGGAATAACTGCTTACTAGCAGGCTGAACTTTTTTTTTTTTTTTTTTTTTTTTTTTTTTTTTTTTTTTTTTTTTTTTGTGGACTTGCATTTTTGTGATCACTCTCTAAACCTCTTGGGCATTTTTCAGGAATTCCTACGATATTCATTATTACATGGACAGTGACACGGATCATTCTGGAGGACACTGGGTGAGTGTGTGAGGAAGAGAAGCTGAAAGCCCCCCAATGCCTGTACAATCCTTGCCTTGGATATGGTGTTGCTCACACAAAGGGGGTTTGCTGCTCTGGACAGGACGAGCATAAAACTGAAATTTCAGAGATGACAACAAAAGGGCAGGTGTTTAGGAAGACCTCTTCAGCTGTGGTTTATGCTTGATGTTTGTTTGAAAAACTCAGAGAGCAGAAGAGAGCAGAAATAGGTTATGACTACTGTTACTCCTTGGCACCCACATCTAGAGCTATCTGCTTGGGAAGTCAAAATAATGTTTAAAACAGCAGTGGAGTCCTCAGGGTCAGTGCTGCAACATGTGCAGGAAGGCACTGGGCATTCTAATTTGCTAACTAGCAACTCAGAAGATTGAAGAGTAGATAACTTTGGGTCCATATAAATTACATTCCTAAAAGTGAAGTGATGTAAGATATGTCAGAAGCAGGTAGCCAGGTAAAGCTAAAGCTAACTAGAGCTAAGCCTGGCTCCTGGCATGTGAAGGGAAGCTGAGACAAAAATTTTGTAGGAAGATCAGATTTGATCTTGGTGCTCCCAAGGAATGGGAGAACATTCCTAACTAGTGGACAAACAGTTTGCACAGTCCTGTTTTGTCCAACTATTATTTTTCAATTTATTCTGTAATTAAACTGAAAAATCATGTCCCTTCAAGGCTTTCTTTGCAAGACCTCTAACATGTAAACCAACGGCAAACTCCCTTTTCCTTTGTCATTATGATTACAGAGGAAGTCTGAAGGGTAATTAATCTTTAATCTGACTAACCTTTCAGAGCACTTAGAGTATTTGGATCAAAAGTGCTGAGCCCAGAGGGAAAATTAAATATTCAGTTTTTCAGACAGAGTTTCAGGTTCAGTCTTGCATTTTCACAAACAAGTTCCAGGCTTCTATAACCTAAATATCCCACAAGAAATTATGTAATTTCAATTGCACCTGTCAGTTTTTAGATCTTCCTGCTAATGCTGGACATAATGCTAATGCTGACCCAGAGGTCAGCATTAAGTGCACACTGGAGAAGTGTCCTTACACAAAGTGAAGCTAAGCTTGGTTCCCACAAAGGCCGACATCCTCCATGATGTCTAATGGTACAGCCCAGTGTGCTTGATGTTTGAGCTGATTTCATAGAATCATAGAATGGATTGGGTTGGCAGGGACCTTGAAGACCAGTTGGTTCCAACCCTCCTTGCCATGGGCAGTGGTGCCACACTCAGGTTACTCAAAGCCCTGTCTGGCCTGGCCTTGAACACTTCCAGGGATGGGACATCCGCACTTCTCTGAGCAATCTGTGCCAGTGCCTCACCACCCTTGCAGTAAATGCACTGGTGAGGCCACACCCTGAGACCTGTGTCCAGTTCTGGGTCACTCACTGCAGGAAAGACATTGAGGTGATGGATTGTATCCAGAGAAGGCCAACAGAGCTGGTGAAGGGTCTGGAGCACAAGTCTGGTGAGGAGCAGCTGAGGGAGCTGGGGATGTTTAGTCTGAAGAAAAGGAATCTCAGGGGAGACCTTATCACTCCCTACAACTGACTGCACAGAGGTTGTAGCCAGGTGAGGGTCATTCTCTTCTCCCAGGCAACCAGCAACAGGACAAGAGGAAATGGCCTCAAGCTGTGCCAGGGGAGGTTCAGTTTGGACATTGGGAAGAATTTCTTCACTGGAGGGGTTGTAAAGTGTTGGAATGGGCTGCCCACAGAGGTGGTGGAGTCAGCTTTCCTGGAGGTGTTCAAGAAATGACACTCAGTGCCATGGTCTAGTGGTGCTTGGTCAAAGGTTGGACTCAATGATCTCAGAGGTCTCTTCCAGCCTAAATGATTCTGCAACTTTGTAAGTAAAGAATTTCTTCCTAACATATAAATATCTTTCATTTTTAAACCATTCTCCCTTATCCTATCACTACATGCCCTGGCAAAATGTCATTTTCTCTCTTTTTTATAAGCCCTCTTTAAGTGCTGAAAGGTCACAATGATTTCTCCATGGTCCCTTGTATTCTCCAGGATGAACAACCCCGACTCTCAGCCTGTCTTTGTAGGAGAGGTATTTCAGCCCTCTGATCACTTTTGGGGTCCCCTCACCTTTGGGGTCCCCTCTTATCCTGAAGTCTCCACACCTGGACGCAGTGCTCCTGGTGGGAAAATCAAGTATGCATATTAAAACAAAGGAAATAGAATTAATAGCAGGAAGTTATTGAATGCCAAATTCTAGGATAGAGCAGGCATTATTTTAGTGTGCTTTGACTTGTTTATAAGAAATACTTCTCGTAGGTCTTGCTTGCCAGATGATATTAATGTCAATATGATTTTCCCTCTGTTTTTTTATAGTTGCTGGGATACAAATGAGCATGGTGGTCCCTGGTGGGTTATACGAATACCAATTTTAATTTCTATTATAGTAAGTAAAATTTGAAGCATGAATTATAGATCTGTTCAGCTTTGTGCAGTGCATGTAGCCATTTTTCTTTACTGCTAGTTACAGATAGGCAAGAATTCTGTTTTAATGAAAAGAAATTGTGCTGCAGGAGAAATGTTAAACAGATGCCAAGGCCGTTAAAATTTGTTGCCTTCAAAATTTATCTGCCTCCTATTAAATGAGCAGTTGCTTTTATTTGTATGTTGTTCTTTCTTTAACATCTCTCCTGTTTATGAGCCTGGAGGAAGGAAAAATCTAATTATAATTTTCAATGAATTGCAGATTTGATTTTGTGTGTAAATAGATAGTCTTGTAATTGAGAATCTGATATTAGTAAGAAAAAATTATGTCTGTGTATATCTTTCTTTAATTGGTAGCCTACTGAAATATATATTGAACATGAAGTATTTTCAAAATAATACCATTTGAGAATGTTTCACAGGGATTTTCCTGTTTGGAACTCATTAGAATTACTGGTGTAGTGTAATAATATTCCTGTTCACTGTAATGATTGTGTCATTAATTTTGGGCATAATATACTACAGTTATATGTCTATTTCTGAAAATAGTCAGAGAGCAAATTAAAGTATTTTAGGTATACTTGCTTCATTTTTAAAATTATAAGCAGAAGATCTAGGGCATTATTAGATTACACAAGATTTCAGGAGTTTGCATTATGCTTGGGCTTGCCTTTCAATCTGTGCCTGCTGAAAATCATTTTGGGAGAAATTCCTCTCATCACTATCAGAGTGAATTCTGCAGTTTGAAGAGAAAGAAGAGTAGGCCATATGTGTGAAATGACATAAGGTAAGGCTTCAAAGATGTTTTATGCTATGAAGAAATGAGCACACAACAGAACTACAGCATGAAGGGAATACTTGGACCTCAAAGGAGCTGGAGAATGGGGAGCAATCCAGAGGGAAGGAAATATTTTGGAAGATAAAAGCAAAACAAACCACCTGGTGTTTACAGGAAGCTCTATTCTCTGGATGCTCAGTTTGAAGAGCTATCTTCACGTGCCAGAAGGCAGCGCTCCTCCAAAGCAGTCCTAGACCTGGAAGTGGAAGTTATTCCAGGGCACGTTGGCAGACCTTAACTGCAGCTGGATCTTAGTGAAGACTGGGAAAAGAAAGGAAATGGAGTACTGGTCAGGCAGCAAAGTTTGATCTATCCAAGAGTATTGTGAGAGCAAGTTCTGATCCCATTTTGCACAGTGGGAATGGCTTCAGTTAATTCAGTGTATCAGAACCATCCCTGGCATTTCCTCCTGAGAATTTTGGCTTGAGAGAAGTCATTTGGCAGACATTCACCCTCCATGCTGCACACACTTCAGAGTTACTCAGTTGGATGTGACTGTTCCAAATGAATGTGCTGTTACCCCTGTTCTCTCCTTGCCTACTAATACTGGCTCCAGTGCATATGGCAAGTTAATATCCCCTGCTGTGTGCACTCAGCTGCATTAAGTCTGCAGACAAAATCTGCAATAACAGATTTCTGTCTGGTACTTTTATAGGTAAGCCTCTAAGTAATCATCTGCCTGAAAAAATGTATGTTAAGTTCAGCAAAAGCCTATATTTTCTAACATTTCTTTTTAAATTCTTTTTTGAAAAGGTATTAGATATAATGTTCCTAAATTTTTATTTCATCCCTGTCAATTCCTTTCACTACCTTTCACCTGTCATTTCAAACAAAATGTTAAAAACAGAGAGACATGCAGTTGCTATGACCATGGTTTATTTATTATTATCCCAAATTCTACAGGCTGTTTTATAGAAGACACAGAAATTAATTGAACTTAAAAAGCTTGGAGCCAAATTTTTAGGAGAAAGAAGAAGGGTTCCACCAATACAGGAAGACAGATTTATAGCAGTGAGACAGGCACTGTCTGGTTAGATACCCCACCTCCTGATTTTATACTTTGGGGTGGTGTTAGTTTAAAACAACAAAATTCTCATTTTCACTGTAATATAAATTTTTCTCTAGATTAATTTATTCTAAGATGTGTTCATTTGATGCAGCTGTTTATGTAGCTGGAGTTGCAGTTTCTAGCACACATTGTTGCTCTGAAGGTGTGGATTCCAACTATTCCCCTAATTCAGTATTGATGTGCTGTATTTAGTGTGCAGTTTTCTAGAACACACCGAAGAATCCAACACCAGAAGGGAAGGTGACCAGAGGAAGCTGAAAGTCAAGGCTGAAGAAATAATGGGAGTGAGACTTAGGATATAGTGAGTTTTATACTTCAATTTTCTAGACTGATTAGGTTCTGATCATAATGATTTTTTTATGCAAGTGCCTTTCTGTAAAATAAAACATGAAATAAAATACAAAATAAAATGCTACTCTTCTGTCTTAGAGGGCTGTCAAGAGAATTAGGCTGCAGGGATTCAGATGGACTAGATGATCTCCAGAGGTCCCTTCCAACCCCAGCTACTCTGTGGTTCCTTCACTCGCAATGTCAGCATCAATATCCAAGACAACCAGATATTTGTGAGAGGCCCTCTTTGTGCTTGATTGGAATAGACAGATCAGCTGTGCTGATCATTTCATTTTCTCTAACCCTAATTCAGACAGAAAACACTGAAAGTTGAGGTGAGGAGCAAGGGAGGGTCAAGACTGCCTCTGGGATTCCAGTGGTGAATCCATGTGAAAATTTAGGACAGTGCTTGATTGCAGAAAACCACATCCAGTGTCCCATCCTGCTGGGAAACCTGTCCTCAGCTGAAGTAGTGGAAGGAGGACATTTCTGAAAATTGGGGCTTTCAAAGACTTTTGCCAGCCAGAGCAGCAGTGGTGGGCATGCAGTGGATGCTGGACATGGCAAAACTGGTGCTGCAGGACACAGCAGGTTTGGCACTGCAGAGCTGAGGGCTTCTGGAGGGAGGTGCACGACTCCCATGCTGACCTCACTCCTGTCTGACTTGATAAGCATTTCTTTTTGCTGCATATCGAGCGGAGAATTCAGAAATCACCATTATATTTGTTTTCTTTGCAGGTGAATTTTATACTTTTCATTAGCATTATAAGAATCTTACTGCAGAAGTTAAGATCTCCAGATGTTGGAGGAAATGACCAGTCACAGTACAAGTGAGTCATATTTTTAGATATTATAGACAGAACCAAAATAATCTCTTTAAGATTTCATCTGCTGAAAACCAACAACTGCTGTGTTACTATAATTACATTTAATTTAGAACTACTTTTAGATATTGTTTAATAAATACAACTATGCTGAAATGGAGATAAATATATTTTTCATCAAACACTAAATTCAATAAAAAATACTTAATTTTAGAAAGACCAACAAACTATTCTTGAATTTGAGTTTAATCCGTGAATGAATATGCTGATACAAAATATATGGAGTAATATTTTCCTTTTGATATATAAATGTTTCATTTGGGATAAGAAAAGTTTCAAAATCAAAACATTTTCCTTCAACCTCCTTAAAACCTTTTTTTTTTAAATTTCTAAAATACTTACATACATTTTAAGAGCTTAAAATAACTTATATTTTTACCAAAAATTTAAAAATTGAGTAGAGTGTTTTATACTGATTTAAAATATCTTTACTTTTTTAGAGGAGAACAGTTGTTTCTGGCTTAGATCAACTTCATATCTGTTCAGACTTTCTTCTTTTGTGTTTTGGTGTGAACATCAAATCCTAACATATCTCTTGTTTCCAGAGCTTTAAAATCAAGGGATATTGGGAGACAATTCAAATGCATTGCTAAAATTGGTTTTGTGCTTTATTGCCATATCTGTTGTTATTGTTATTTATTATAAGAGCTGCTGGATAAGTAATAATGTGTAATCAAGTCCATTGTAGTAGGTCTTATTTTAAAGCCCAGACAGAGACTCTGACAGTTCAGGGTGTCAATATGATACTTCAGTGACAAAACCTAGCATGAACACTGAAAATCCAAAGCCATGCAAGTGGCCTTTGAAACTGTGCTCCTGAATAACACCTTCCCTTCATTTAAAAAATACTGAATTCCTGTTCTGAAAGCTGATTAAAAAATGGCATGCAGAAATAAAGGATATCCTTAAAGCCAAGAGAAGCAGGACCTTAGGTGTTTTGTAGACAATGGGACATGTTTGATGCAAAAAGTGAAAAATTCTGATGTGCCACAGAAACGTCAACACAACTGGACTGACAAGCACATTTGTTTTGCAGAGCTACAAGGGTCTTGTTTTGTGTTTGCTGATTCAATTATCTAAACATGTGAGAGAGCTTATTGAATCTAGATGAAATTGTGCAGTTGCCACATTATTATGTAGCACAATGGCCAACCTATAGGCAGGAAATCCCCTCAAGTTTACTTCTTGTGACATAAAGTTTTCTTTGCTTCCATGTGGTATTTACTTGCTTTTTGAAAATTAGGCATTCCCTTACTTTCAGTCCCACCATTTTCCACAGTTTACTGTAGCACTTTATAATATGAAATATTCACATTAATAGCAACCTTGTCCTTCATTATTCAGCCCTGTAAATTCTGTGCTTTTAGCATTTGATTGCCTGATTAAGTTTGCATTTCTGGTCTTTAGCTGATACCCATGGGAGGGTAGATTAACCTCCTCAAGAAACTGCATCTACAGAGCAAATTAAAAGATCTGGGAGGCTCGTTTATAAAATTGCAAATGCGTTTTCTAAAATGCAGAGAAGAATAAGGGTGTTTAGTTTGTCCCTTTCTTTTACTAAAATGTAAGTGCAGTATAAAGTAGCATCAACTAGAGAAAAATTACTAAGCCAAGCATGGAGTGAAAGTGAAATATGAATCTAAAACAAATACTACTCATGCAAGTCTCCATTTTTCTTCCCTTCCTCTGAACCTGCTTGTAGCTGGTTCCATCCTTTTTGTTGTTCAATTTACTTTTGCACCGCATAAAACTAAGTTCAAATAAAATCAGTTTTCCATTTCACTTGGGAAACCAGGAAATTTGCTGCCAGTGTCATCTCCTCCGGTTGTAAATTAATTTCTTCTGCTAAGGAATCCCTATTTTTCCTGCTTCTGGTATCATCTTTAAATGTGAGGGGTTTACTATCTTTAAGAAGCTTTGCTGTCAGAAATTATTATTTCCACGTAAACAGATGCAGCCCCTGGGACATTATGAACAAAGCAAGGCTGTGAAGACTGACTCAGAAAAAATAAAACTACTTGAAATACCTTAACTTTTCTGTTAAAATAGATGAATTCACAACAGCATCCTTTCATTGTTGAATCAAGTTATATTCATCAATACAGTGATGAATTATGGAACTCAACATTATAACTTCTCAAATTTTATCTGATGCCAGACATCCAAAATTGTGCATGACTGGCCCTGTATAATATATACAACTGATGTTATTAGAGTGAAATAAAGGACAGATAAGATAAAAGTAGCAATTTATCTTTCCAATAGTTTCACGAGCTGTTTGTCAGAGCAGTTCTGCTTAGTAATTTAAAGTTCTGTTTCCTTAATTTCAGTAGTGTCTTCTGCTAATTTTTTTTATGTAATTGACAACATTGAAAAATATTTAATGGCATATGCTTAATACCATCAGTAAAGCTATGAAGTTTTAGTGTTTGAGGCTCATGAAAATCTCTCAGTTGAGATGGTTCTGGATTACATTTCCTAGGTACTGTTTGCATACCGTGCATGTGCAATGTACAGATTAACCATACAATTACACATTCATCTCTGTAAAACAAGAGCTCATCATTAAATTTCAGCTTTGTCTCTTTCCTTTACCCAGGAGACTTGCAAAATCCACGTTGTTGCTTATTCCTTTATTTGGAGTTCACTACACAGTGTTTGCTCTATTCCCTGACCGCAGTTCCAACAATTATAAAATAATCTTTGAGTTGTGTTTGGGATCTTTTCAGGTAAATTTTAAGGTTTTTATTCAAAAGAAGTTTTATTGACCTAGGTGAGTGCTACCTACTAACTAAGGAATATTGTCTCGTTCCAGGGGTTGATTGTTGCAGTCCTGTATTGTTTTTTGAACAGTGAAGTAAGTCTCATCTTTTCTACTGAGAATGTTAAATATTGGTTTTAGTAAATGTGTAAGTGCCCCTATAATTTTGCTCTGATACACAGAACTGATTTAGAAGATGTCTGCATTCTTATTAGTGGAATATATTTGTGACAGTTTTTATATAACAGGAGAAATCAGTGTAGCTGGGTGAAGAGGTTTAAGAGCTGTTTAAAATCTAATTCCTTGCAAACTGAGGTGTTAGTGTCTTCTATTTAACGTGATCTAATCTAGCTCTGTTAGAAGCAATGTGCAAGTGAGGTGCAACACAGCTGAAAATTTATCTGGAACTTGAAATACCATTTAGTAAGTATTTAGGAGTTCTGTCAGTATCTAAACCTCAGAACAGCAACAGATTTTCAGAAGGGCTCAGCATGTTGTAGTTTTCATAGTCTCAATTGGGAAAGAGGCAAGAAATTCCTTTTGATTTCAGCCACCATGCAGCATCTGACAGAAGGAATCTGTCTGCAGAAGACACCTGCCTGAACAGACAATCAACATTCAGCTCTCCTGAGTGCTGTTCTGGTCTTTGATATTCATGAGATGCCTGATTTTGGGCTAATAATTTGATTCTATGCCTTAAGTACATGAGTTAAATAGTTCGATACCAAAACCTAATGTTGCAGCACAAGTGATACAAAATTGATTTTTACAAGTGACCTTAGGGCACCTCTTCACACGCAGTGTAGGCAATCTTTGCCTCAGTTACATGACCTTTGTAAAAACTGATGGGATACTCTAGAGGGAAGGGATGCCATCCAGAGGGACCATGACAGGCTTGTGGGGAGGGGGGAAAGAACCTCAGGAGGTTCAACAGGACCAAGTTCAAGGTCCTGCACCTGGGTCTGTGCAGTGCTGACTGAGGGATGAAGGGGCTGAGAGCCATCCAACAGAGAAGGACTTGGGGATGAAGAATAGAGCATGAGCTGGCAATGTGCACTTGTAGCCCAAAAACCACCTCTATTCAGCATTAAAAGAAGCATGGCCAGCAAGTCAAGGGAGGTCAATTGTCATCAGTACAAGAAAGACATCGACCTGTTAGAGCAGGTCCAGAGGAGGCTGCAAAAATTATCAGAAAGCTGGAACACCTCTCCTATGGAGACAGGCTGAGGGAGTAGGAATTTCCTGGAAAGAAGGATCTGGGGGGACTTAATAGCACCATAGAGTACATAAAGGGGGATTAAGGAAGATGGAAAAAACTTCTTAGCAGGGCTTGTGGTGTCAGGACACTTTTAAACTGATACATGGTAGATTTAGGAAGGGAAAAAAATCTTTTCTGTAAGGGTGGTGGAGACACTGTAACAGGTTGCCCAGAGAAGCTGTGGTAGCCCCACCCCAAGGCCAGGCTGGATGGTGCTCTGAGCAACCTGGTCTGATGGAAGGGGGTAGAACTACATAACCTTTAAAAGTTTGTACCAATCCAAACCATTCTGTGATTCTGTTCCTAGAGATCCCCATGTGACAGCCAATATATGTGGAAAAGTTCCTCACGTAAAAGAAAATTTTCAGCTCATATTGTGCGTTTTCTTTTTAACACAGGTGCAGGGGGAACTGAAGAGAAAGTGGCGGAGTTTGTGCTGGAAGCAGACAGCAGGCAGGGATTACAGACTCCACAGCTCGTCCATTTCTCGAAATGGATCAGAAAGCGTTTCCCAGCTCCACCGCAATTCAAGAGCTCACTCGTTTATGCAGACAGAGACCACCATGATATAAATGAGCTAGGTCCCCCAAAGCATGAAAAACTGTGGGATATATCATTCATTATGCAGCTTGATGTGATATTTTATAAAATGTACAGTTTAGTGCTTCGCTTTTCTACATGTTGGTATTTGGGGAATTGGTTTGTGCAGCCAACCTATTATTAATAAGGGAGAAGCCTGCCCCATGGATGCTTTCTGTTTTGTTCAAATGGCATTTATATTAATTCTGATGTTCTCTTGCAGTTTACTAGCCGTAACAATGCAAAAATTCATTTTCCATAAAGGTCCCTTTACCTTCCAAAATGGCTACAAGATCCATGCAGGGTATCCTGCTCAATGCAGATTTCTTTAGCACATGTAAGGGTTAAGATGGGAAGCAAGAAATTTCTTACACTTTATTTATACTTAAGAAAACATTGCCTTAAGGATTAGGAAATGCTTTTCTAATTATGGAAAATTTTTTTTTTTTTTTTTAAATCTAAGACCATAATTAACCACACTGGGAGTTCAGTGTGCTAATCCAGGAAATCATGTGCATGATTTACACAGAGGGAGAAAGATAGTATTTCTAGGCTAATGGTATAAATTTCAGAGATTACTTTCTACTGAGTTTGATTCCAATCCTGTTGTTACTTTCAGAAGTGCCTAGTTTAATGTTTGGATGCAGGGTGTAGGGCTACCTTTACAGGCCATACAGAAAAAACTACTATATTACTTTTGAATATAGTAGTTCTCAGTTGTTCTCTTCTGTTTAAAGTCAGAGAGTTCTGTTGATCTTTCATTAAGGAATTTTCTGAAGAAGTATGTTTTATTGCTAAAGCTGCCTGGCATAGGATAAACTGCCTTGGATAGCTCATTACATATCTAAAATACCAATTTTTTACAGTATTATCATTGAAATCTGTCTCTAGGAACTACATATTTGACTGCAAAACACAAAGAATATTGCAGTGAAGTTACAACTCACATTTAACAAAAAATTCTTTTAGGTTTATTCAGTTCTATATCTATCTGAAATTATTTAAAATTTAGTCCTGACCATGACTCCAGAAAAAAAAAAAAATAGACAGAATCCCTAAAAATTACCATAAAAGGCATAAAGAAGGAATTTTCAACAATGCCAAGCCTCTTATGTAGCCACGTTAAAAAAAAAAAAAGGCAGAGAACTGACAGCCTTATAAAAATATACATAACATTTCCACTCTTTAAAAGAAATAAACCCAGTGATGTTCTTTTCCCATGTCAACGTTTAACCATGTCCACCCTACATTACAAGTGGGAATAATATGTATTTGCATTAGTACCTCCATACAAACCATTGCCCTCATATTTCAGATAACAGATGTTTTGGAGCCAGCAGAATCCAAGGTCCCTACTCTTGTCAGATAAAGGGAAGAACAGCAGCAAGGGCATTTCTTGGCAGGCATATTTGTACATCCTTGGAAATACTACCAGTACTGGGAAAATCGTCAGCAGCTGTGAAAGTGTATTGAAATTCTTGGTCTGATTTAATCCAGCTATTTATCAGTCAAACACAATTTGTTTTAGTGGGATTGTCATGCAGTCACACAAAGTTTTGTCAGACCAAAGACAGAAAGGGCCCTGTGGTTCACATGACCACTGCAGAATGTGGTGAATGTTACATGACACCAGTAAGTATCATTTGAGTTAAACAACAACCACTCAAAGGATTGTTACTTACAAAAACTGAATTTAAAGAAGCTATTGATCACTTCCAGATCACTCATAATGTTTTCTGTGTGGCAAGGTAACTATGAGATTCGGGATGGAAGCAGGCTGCCCAAGGACATTTCCACGGGGTCTAAAGATGTGCCCCTACATGTGTATTTAAACTAAATATATTCCCAAAGACTTTAGACTGAGGAAACCCTGCTAAAATTTACTGTGTTTCCTGAATCTCTGGAAAAACTTATCACAAGCTCTTAACTGCAAATATATGAAGACCCATTGGAGCTTTGGGAGCTGCTTTTATACCTAAATTAAACACATCTGTGCACATTTGGATTCTTTGTCTGCAGTGGCATTGGGACTGCTCAGTTCCCTGAGATGTGACATGCAGGATGTTCTTTTTTCCCCTTAATTTCTAGGGTAGAAAGGCACATGTGACAAGCATTCAAGTGTGCTCATCTTTGTGCTCAAATGAGGTTATGTGAGCGAGTTGACACACAGACAGAATGATAGCACAGAAATAGATGTTTTCAGGCAATCATTTCCATCAGTCTGTTCTGCATGATGCATCACCAATTATATGTGTTTATAACACATTGTATCTTAGAGAAAACTGTCTTTGTTCTAATTAGGTGAGCATGAAAAAAAAAAAGTCTGCATTTTAATTATCTCTGGGTTATAAAAAAGAAAAGCCTTTATAAGAAAATACATTTTATATTGCAACAAACCAGCATTTTTCCTTCAGTGAGGTGTAGATGCATTTGGGCTTGATTCTACTTTTCACATAGGGTGAAATGCCACGTGAGAAATTTGCAGTGGGGGAACATAGAGGTATCACTAAGTTTGTAAAGGACAATGTGGACATGCAAAAAGTGGCACACAGGCGAGAGGTGCTGTATACATTTTTCTTTCAAACCAGTGAAAAGTACAGTACTTTGGAGAACCTTGTCCCTCTATTAATAATATAAATGCAGATAATCTAAATATTGTTTTGTGAGACAGTTTAACTTCATAATGCTTTGTGCAAGCATTATCATGGCACAGAGGGCACTGCACTCCCTTGTTTTTACTCCCAGAAAATTTCTGATTTCCAAATAATTTTATGCACAGTTACAGCATCAACACTATCATCACCAGTTTGATTTTCAGCTGCTATTTCATAGACAGATACACATGATATAAAAATGTCTGTAAAAGGTGCAGAACAGTTTCACAAATCTAGAACTTGACCAATGTTTTTCATCTTTACAACACCCAGAACAAGACAGCTTCTCATGGCTTTGTCTTTCATTTGCTGAGGAGTATGGGATTATGCTCTTGCTCTGTTCTGTGGTGACTCTAAAGAGTCAACAGAACAATGCAATGAAACATCATTTGGACTTCTGTCATCCCTAATCCTAGTTCTCACCCAGTCCGAGCAGCATCAGGGGAGGAGGTAGAGGCTGCAAGACATGTGTAACCTTTCCCTGCAGCTCCCTTTCTTTATTCCATTACTGCCTTTTTTCCTTTGCTTGCATCAGGGTCCAAACTGAGTTGTAAAGTCTTCAAAGCAGGAAACCTGGGTTTTTGGGGGTTGTTTTGTCCCCACTGAAAAGCTAGTAGCACAGCCTGTACTTACTGAACAATAATGGTAATACAGTTCATTCCCAGTACCATGGTTAATTGCTGTGCTTTAACTCCCCTGGAGGCACCATCAATGCTGAGTGATTTCTGTCAGCATTACCTGCTGCTGATGCCTGAGGAGCACAGTGACAGCTTGCTCTCCACTTACTAACCACAAATATAAAATATATACGGAGACTGACTTAAATTTTCCTCTGCAAAGTCAGATTTCAGCTGGCTGCTTGATAAACTCAGGTGAAATTCATCTGCCCTGGTTTTGGTGTCTAAAAGCTGCATGTTTGTCTCTGAGCTAAAGACACTTTTAAAGTGCCTTCCACAGTCATCATAGAGAAATAGGTGTTAGTTGAAGATGACTCCTTCCATGTTCAGCTGGGCATCTGAGGCAAGTAAACTGGACCTAGTTTTCTCTGTACTTACTATAAAATGAGCCTGGGGTAGCTGGCTAGTACATAGATTTCTCACTCCATAGATAGAATCAGGTAAGATGTATCCCTCCAGAAGAGATCATTAAGCTGTCTGGGTAATATTACACAGATACTCCTTTTTCAGCCAATTACCTTGGGCTGGCCAAACTTATCCTCCAAGAAACATGCAATGCAGTGTAATTCAAAAGGTCAGGCAGTGGAGGATCCCACAGTTCATTTGGTCAGGTGTCCCTGCCTTCCATGATAAAGCCCACAGGCTTATGGCCCATTTTGATTTGCCTGGCCTCAGCTTCCAACAAATGTTTATTGCTTTGGGTTAGGTGTTTGGCTTTTTGCCTTTTGTAGGGGGGGCCATATGCTAAAAGGAAGTGCTTTATAGTACCCAAAATTTTCTTTATGTTGTACTGCAGGTAGCCAGCTGAGGAATACCCAGTCTAAGATTGTGATGGAGTGTACTGTAGCAGCAATAGATAACTGGTGGCAAACAGCATTACAAAAAACCTTCTACACTCAAGTTGGAGTCATTCTACCCCACTCTGTAGCATCTGCTTCATGTCCTGATCCACCCTAGGCTTCCCTTTGCTTTTAACATGCCAAAGGGGAAAGCAACAGGCACAGACCCTCAGCAAACCAGAGACTCTGTCTAGAGCAGATTGATGAAATAAGGCATTGCCAGGTGCATGTGTCACACAGTCCATGTGCAAACACTAAGATGAATCATCTGCATCATTTGTCCTCTATTTTTCTAAAAATCATCTTCTGTTAACTGTGAATGTGCCCAGTTCAGCAAAGTGATTTGGGAAAAAGTCCAAATTCAGTCTATACAGATTTTCTCAGACATCCTTAAGGAAAAATCAAGCCCTAAATACGTCTGACAAAAAGAGAGAACTGGCAAGTAACCTGCAGACAAAGCTGCTATGTGTATAAGGGTCATTGTCTGAACAACTACTGTCTGTGCATAGTGATACAGGAAATACCTTTGCCAACAGAAGTACCTTCATGTTACCATGAGTGCCTCTATCAGCTGTGGGCTGTCAGTACTACCCTGACATGACCAAATACAGGACTTAGGATGCAGTGTTATTCCGTTGCTGAAAAAAATAAAATTAAAAAGTGTTCTAACGTGTATATTACAAGAGTACATCAGGATAACATTTAAAAGGAGCATTCTGTGATACAGTTTAACCATTCTGTGTTGAATCTGGTTCTGGCCAATGATAGCAGGTTGCAGTTAAATCTAAGTCAGGAACATTTCCATTGTCAGCTAAAAACAGTGACTGAAATGTCCCAAACCCCTCTATTTCCCAAAGCACTGTAATAAGTTTGTGATTACTTGCAGCTTTTTTTGTCCTGTCACATTAGTATGAATATTACTTCAAATTTCTCTTTTGTCACCTTTGTTATAACTTTATATCTGTCAAGTATGGTAAAAATTAAAGATTATGTAAATGAATGTGATTATTTTTTACAAAATGTACAGATTATGATGTTGTATAGATTAATGTGTGTAAATAGATTTCATACTGTAATTCCCGATAGTTTTCTTCTGGTTTTGTTCTTTTGTTCTTTTCTGGTTTCAGTTTTTAATGACACAAACCTAACAGCCTTCTCTGAAATTTTATATATAAAGCTGTGAACAAATAAGTGTTTACATCTTTATGCTATTACAGATAACAGTAGTCAATAACACCATAATGGACAGAAGAGGAATCAGAGAATAAAAATTTTAAAAGTTTTGCACAAAAATTCCATTATTTATCTTTTTTAAAAATTGTCAACAATGATGCAGTTTTCTTACCGATTCAGTGGGTCATGGCCATACTGAAGGATGTGGCTAAGTTAATATTTCACTTTTTAATTTGGCAGCTGTTAGACATGCATGTTAAAGAAAAACAGCTCCTAGCTTCACTGAGGAATACATAGCTTTCTGTAACCTAGATGTGCTTACAGGGGCATGAGAGTGGCACACAGCTAGAGCAGAACCAAGTGATCCCACATGTTGTGTATGGCACCATCTCCATGGCCAGCAGCTACTTTTGATTCATCACAGCTTGCTCAAAACTTGATTGCCCAGTTATCTGTCAGAAGTACAGGTCTGTCTGGAGTACAATATAATGCAGTGAGAACAAAGGGAAGCCATGAAGTCTCTCCTCTAGAGGCAACACCAGATATCCTGTTTTTTTCCCTAAGAGGTATGTATCTATTTCTATACCTTCAATGGGAATGGGCACAGGGAAGAGACTGGCAGTGCTGTGTTGCTGATGGGGCCAGAGACAGAGGGGAGTACATGTGGGGGAGGAGGTGGCACTTTGTGGGGCAATCCCTGCCCTGGCAATGACACCAAGCAGGGACAGAGGAATGGAGCCTTTTTGGTGTCTCTCATGGACCAGAGAGTCCATCCCCCTCTGTGTGTGTCCCTGTGAATCACAGAGGCCACACCACCCAAAGGGCTCTTCTGTCATCCTCTCCCACCTTATGTGAGTTCTTGAAGGAGCTCTGTCAGTCTGGATCCTTTGGCAGCCAACAGCATGTCTGCAAAGCACTTCTGTCCTCACCCACATGCATGCCCTCTCTCCCTCAGAGCTAAAGGGGCAGCCCCACAACCAGATCACTCTGATGCCTGCACAAGCTGCTTTGGAGCTGATGAGCCTGAACAGGCAGGTCAGCCAGGGTGCAGATGGACAGGGACACTGGACCAGTTCCCATCAGTTCTGGCAACAGCACTTGCAGGTTTCCATGGTAAGTCTGAGTCCTTTCAAATGCAGAAGAGGATCCCTTACAAAAGTGCTGGGTAATTAGAGGAATGGTTATCCTAGAATACAAGCAATGCACTGTGGAGGGGTAGACTAAGGGAGTCTGCACTTCAGAAGCAGTTTAAAGAAGGAAACCCTTCTCTGACAACTCCTGCATGGTGACACTGGGCAGTATCAGCTGCAGGAATCTCTTAACTCTGTACTCGTACCCACTGGCCCACAGGCAGCTGTGAATACAGCACAAACTGTGTGTGAATACACACAGTCCCTTTCCTCTGATGGCACCAAGGAGCTTCTAACTGGGACACTTGAAAAGGCAAAGGAGATCGGTGGATGGGAGGGTAGAAGAGTCAAAAAGAGCATCTGTCTTCCCTTCACCATCTGTGAGAGAGCTGAACCAAAAAACTACAGCACAGTTAGAGAAAAGGTATTGCAAACTCTGTGTGTGTGCATGTTTCAGCTTGGTGTGAGCTGTAGAATGAGGTTAGTTTTAGAGAACACCTTGTTTCTCCCTGGCAGTGCATAAGCTAAATCCCCATTTATCTTCCAGTTCCAGTGCCACTCCCAGCAGTGTTCCCAGTTCTGCTTGTACCAAGGCAGTGGTCAGCCCTTAGTGACAATCTAAAAGAGGGTTGACACAGAGCATGAGGAGGAACAGGGCACTCATGAGAGCCCATGCTCAGGAAAAGCAGCGTCTCCCCCACGCCCTGCAGTCTGCTGTGCAGTCTGTGTGTGCCCCCCTGCAACACTGCCCTGTCTGTGGAGTTTGGGGGTGACTTTTTTAAAGCAGTCGCTCTGGTGAGGTACAGGTCATTCCAGTTTGCAAATGGGTTCCCTGCACAATGTTAAAAAAGTCCTAAATAATCAAACCGTATGTGTCCAACTGAATAAAATAAAATGCTACCTGTTAGTTAAGTTCTATTATTTACAATCAACTATATTTTAATATCCTTATTAAAATATGTCCTTTATATAAATATATATCTATCCTTTAACATAGACTGGGATATATTATGAGCTGGCTGACATGCAATTTAGGTTGAATTATTGTATCAAACCATTTAACAAGTAAGTATATGTTGCATCAAACCATTAAATAAATATATGTTGCATCAAAATAGTTATAGATTTTTCACATAGGACAAATAAATATTTTTCATGCAATATCCTACAAATTACCCTAGGATATTCCATTAAATATGGATATTGGATTTGGAAGACAACAGAAATCGAAATGAAGAGCTGTGCTTTATGTTGAAATCCTTCTGGATTTCTCAGCTGGTGCCTTTGTAATTGAGACTGCTTCTCAACACAATCCCATTAAGCTGTGAAATTCTCTGTTCAGAAAGGCTTTATTTAGTAATAGCCCTTGGCCACTGCTTATCCCTGGGTTCCTGCTTACATTCTTCACCTGCACTTAATTAGTGCCTTGGGCTTTGCCTGACTGTCTCTGTAGGATATGAGAAAATACTAAGGGAAATAATGAGGGAATCAGTAAGCAAGTTTATAACAGTATAATTAATAATGGATCCTGACTACAAGGGGACATTTTGTTACACAGAACTATTCACGAGAAGCAATTTGAAAATTAAAACATAATCGGAGTAATACACAAAATTGTGCTGTAGAGGATGTTTGTGCTTTAGCCAGGTGATGAATTGGACAATTTAATCACTCTTGCAGATTATAGCTTCTGTTATTCAGATACATACCAAAATCATATGGTCTGGTTCAAAAAACACTTAACTTGACCTTATTACTCAACAACAAAAACATGAAGAGAAACAGTTTCCCTTAAGTACACAACTTCTTTAAAAAATTATTTTCATTTTGCCTTTGAAGGCCATAACATCCTGTTTCTTGGATTTGGAAAATAATTTATCAATTTAGACACTTGAAAGTACCTTTTTGTCATGAAACATATAGAATTAATATTTTTAGTAAGTAGGGTTTTTTTAAAAAATCTTTTAAAAGCCCACTGTATACTTGATGAACATATAGCTCTGGTTGCTTGCCCTGATTACTGTTGTGGTCCATACATTGAAGAAAGGACTCTTGACAATAATTTCGAAGGCTAATATGATTTATTAAAATGACTCCATAATTCTAGTATTTTTCTATATCTGCTCAGCAGAGAGCATTCTCCATGCTCCTGCTGCTGCTTCGTCTAGGGAATGTGTCTGAATAGTTTACAATATCAGAAAGATAAAGTAATTTCAGCTCCTTCTCCTCATAGGTAGGAGGAGGCTGACCAATTCCATGTCCTTGAAGAACAGACACAGATATTTTGTTTACAGAAAGCTTATAGAGAGTAAAAGACAGCAAAAGTATGTTCTCCCATGGGAAAATGATCAGAAGGCTTACACACAGAGAAACTTATAATATGTTCATAGCAACACCCTGATGGCCCAAACATGAACTGAGAGCAGCTTGAAAGACAGGCAATATTGGGCTTTTTTTGTCATTGAGGCCTAGTCCATTTCTGTCTAACTTGAAACATCTCAATTAATGTTTCTATTTATAATTCCCCTTTCTTTGACTGAAGCAAAGCTAAAAATCCAGCCCAAGCACTGCTCCTGCCTCTTGGATATTTCACGCCCTGCCCCAGAGGAGGCCCTGCCTGGTGCCCACGAGGGGCTGCCATGGGGAGTCCCATGTCCCCACGGGGGGTTCAGCAAGTCTGCTGCTGCCCCTCACACACAATTGCCCTCTCCTTGCTAGTCTGACAGGGCGGTGCCATAGATATGGTGAGGTTTTCCCACTCTTCCAGCAGCTTACAAAATCTGAATCCTAATTTAAACCGTGAGATCCCTGATGTTATTGTCCCACTCTCACAATATCCAGGAGGAATGTACTTTACAACCCCTTCTGGCTTCACTGCAGTGGAATATTGAATTTGCAGCAATGCTTTCAAACATAATAATGGATTTAAAGGATTTAAGTTGAGTTACAACTGTTCTTGGATGCACAAAAGTCAGCAGCAGGTGTTTTTTATGGTTCTGGTACTTATGCAAATTTACGTATAAGTCAAATATTGATTTGCATCACGTAAACTGAGGCTGGAAGCTAGAAAGTAATTTGCAATAAACAAAGGAGTGAGGTTTTGAAAAAGCTTCATGGCATCTCAGAAAAATTCCACTTTTAGATTCCTGTTGATATGGCTTAGGAGGAGTAACATGTTCTTATTCTAAACCAGCAGGGGAGCAGGGGAGTAGACCCCATGATGCTTCCTACACTCCCATCAGACTACGGGATTTTAGCTGCATTAATATGTACAAAATCTTGGAAAGAAACAGGAAAAGTTAGAAAAAAATTTATAAATGTATACAAATCAGAGAGTTTAGACAGATGAATGTCACAAAAATCATTATGGTTTGATCTCTTGTCAACTGCTATTACAAAACTCACTATTAATGCCATTTCAGTCACTTATTTCAGCTGTAGTTCAGTCTGGTGCTGCTCCATTGTGCCTGGATGAATGGAAACTGCTGTGACGTAGATACTTTGGAAGAAATGTGAGCACTATAAAGAGACTTTTAGTCTTAGTTCATCTTCTCCCTCTATTGTGCTCTGTACTCATCACAAGCCTAGAAAAGTTCTTCCAATTTCCTATTCATATACTGATCCATGAATAGTACAACTGTACTGCTATATATGTTCTCCAAATGTCTGGGCTGAATAGTTTATTTCCTCTGAGT
The DNA here is from genome assembly GCA_013399835.1 of Leptocoma aspasia. Taxonomy (NCBI): domain Eukaryota; kingdom Metazoa; phylum Chordata; class Aves; order Passeriformes; family Nectariniidae; genus Leptocoma; species Leptocoma aspasia. The sequence goes on along the minus strand of VXAX01005245.1, from coordinate 33,655 downwards.
TGTAATTATTCATCTCAGCATTTGGCAATGTTTTCAAGTGGTTTTAACTTTCCTCATGCAATGTGTCATCAAGTTTCAAAAATAGTGGTTTCTTTGGACAATCTGGATACTGAAGTGTTTGGTTGGCTTGTAGGGTGGAAAACAGCTTCTGACCTTCACAACTAACTTGTGGCTTATTGGATTTTGACTGCTTTAGCACATTTGAAAAATTCATATTAGTGCAAAATGGTAAATTAGAAGAAAAATATCAAGAAAAAGGATGTAAAGTTGGGGAATAAACTGAGGTAAAAGCTAGGATCTAACTTTGAGAAAATAAAATTATGCTCTAGGACAATGGAAGTGGAAAGGGAGGGTTGGTTTGGGGAGGCTACATGTAGAACAAAGTGGGTGGGAAAAAGGTAGTGATAGGAAGCAAGGAGCTGTGCTGAAGATCCCATTTGAGTCAATCACTACTTGAGGACCATTTTCATGAGGAACTGGGAATGATATTGCTAAATATTTTCCACTGTGTATGTGTGAAGCTAAACTAGAACCTAAATTTTCAGAAACATACACTGCATATAAAACCTTTCCAGTTTTGCTCCAGTTTGCAGCTAAGATATATAGTCTGAAAAACTCAGGTGTGCAGGTACAATCCACCTATCAACCAATGGTCTACATTCCTGTCCTTTTACATAGAAACTTTATTCATTTTAGATTACAAGAAGGCCATTCTTTGGCTCTCTACATATGAAGAAAAGAAAACTTTTCTGAGTAAATAAGAGAACTGGAAAGCACTGATTCATCTTCTGAGACAGAAAATGCAAAAGTCTTTCACATCACCAGACCAAGAAAATAATTTTACACCAATAAGCTAATAAGGTAGTACATTTTGGGGTGTTAAACATAAATCATGAATCTTGATCTCATTACCAAACTTAAACACTGTGGCATTAACTGTGTCATCTGATGGATTATACGTGCTGTAATTTCCATAGCCAAAGTCACTGATGAAAAAATAATATTCTCTATACTTTCATATGTCTTTAATATTTATTTTATAATTCTCCCAAACCAAAACACAATAATTTTGGCTTTCACTCTTCCACTAGTATCCAGGTTGTACCTATTTAATTGCAAATGCTTCACTAAAGGTACAATCCCAGTAGCCAGAAGGCTGCCAACTATCAAAGCATAGCTCAACACCAGCTAAGTAGGAAGTGGATTTTTGAGCATGACTGACTAATTTGCCCTACCATTTCTACTTGAAAATAGTTAGCATTTGGTTTTGTTATTAATACAGCTTAAAGTCTGCCATCTGCCTTTGTAAACCCATGAATTTTGGACATGCTGAGTCAAATTCCTGCAAGATGACCTGTGTGACCTATCCCAGCCTTAACTATGTCTCTGCTATTCCTGACATATTTGTTCAATCTGTACTTCATGTCCCTCAGCAACAGGCAGTGAACAATTTCAGAGGGCAGAAATCCTCTCAGGGAAGACATTTGTCACAAACTCTGGCTGGAGAAACACCTATGCTTTGTGTACAGTTCTTCCTCCAATGAGATCCACAGATGTCATGGCATACAGTAGTTGTTTGAAGGAAATTAATTGCTGCTCTAAAACAAGTCTTCTGCAATATGTTTTAGTTCATCTTCTGCAATGAGCAAAACCCAAAAGCATCTGGATATCTGCTTACCATGAATTTTTATTGCTTTTAAGTATTCAAATTTTCAGCTACTGTATTGTATCTGTTGTGGGTACAAGTGACAGGTTGGTACCAGCTAGGAATATGTGCCAAAAGAATACAAAAGAATCACATTCTCTCAGGCCCATTTGGGTATCCAGCTGTGCACATCTCAAGCTTTAAGCCTATACTTAAGTCCTGAAACATCAGCAGAACTTAGGATGCTGATCTGGTGTTTTGCTGATCATAAACACAGTTTAGAACAACAGTGCTTGGTCATCCCTGCTTATGCTTTATGGTTTCCATTGTGTAAATTATATATGATCTTGAGAATCCCTTATCAATACTTACCCATCTTACAGCATATTTGTAACTCATCTTTTGCACTTCACCAAGGATGCAGTTTCTTCTTTCTCAATATTGTGAATATTTTATGATGTTGTATATATTTCTCTTTAATTTATATGAACATGTTTGCTGACATTGTCCTCTGGATACAACATTTATTGTCTCTTGATGTTTTTTTCAGAATTGTTATGGCAGGAGGAAAACAAGATCACAGCTACAGCTGAGACAAGACAGTCATGACACCCTTCAGGGAAGAAAACAGATTGGAACACCGAGCCAAGAGGGCAAGTGCCAGGGCAGGGATCTGGAAGACCAAAGCAGCGTGTCAACATGCAGCAGGAATGAGCCTTGAGCACCCATCCTGCCATGGGCAGAGCCAAGGAGATACCACAGTGCCCCCCACAGAGGGTCTGAAACCCTTTCCTAATTGATCTAGGTGTTGACATAAAGTGACAGCCCACTAGAAGAGCATCAGGGGAGAGCTTGGATCAGCTGCAGCAGTGCTAAGGGAGCTCTTCTGAAGGCTTCAGCTGGCTTTTTTTCAGTGAGTGATTAAATCACCCTAATCTTGTCTGGGGCCATGGGACAGCAGTGCAGACAGCCTCAGACTTGCAGTATGACCTCCCAGCAGGATCTCTGGCTCATACATCAGAAAGTCTCACTATCATTGCTCAAATTTTCTGTTTATTCTTTCAGATATCTCCTAGCCAATGTTTGTTTTAATTTCATGGCAGTTACTTAAATCAAGATGGCTTTTATCATAGTTAATTACTAAGAACTTGAACTTGAGATACTTTGAATACTCCTTACCAGGCCTATGACTTTGTTACTGTGGAAGAAGGGATACTGAGTAAATTAAAATCAGTCTCACTGTTTGAGGATGCAGAACAAAGCAAGATGCAGACAGCCATTAGGCCAAAATTCTTCTTTCCTTGGTGAATAATAACTTGAAGCAAGCTTATAACTGAATTTCAGTTGACAGTAAACAATTACACAGCTAACAAGTCCATCTAGGTCCCAGTATCACTTAGCATTCTTTAAAAATCAGACATTGTAATGTAGGTGAGGAATTCAAACAAGTAGAGAGAGAAGCCCACTAGATTTTCCTTGCAATCTCCAATGCAAACCTATTTTTAAAACATTTGTATGCTACAGATGGACAATAAGAACAGTAATCTACAGCACTATTTGTACAGAATAGTAATCCTAAATGACATTTTATATTAATTCTTTCTTTTTTCTAAGCTTTATTTCCCATATAAAATATTTCTTTTGTCTTTTCCTGTGTCCCTCCACTACCCCAGCAATATTTTTTGTGAATTATGACATGATGTTTTAGTACCAAATTAACAAACCCCAGAGATGATGCCTGGACACTGAAAAATAGGATTTAAATCACTGACACAAGACACTGAATTAGTGCAGAAGTTTCTCTGCAATTTATGAGTGCACTTGAGAATGGTTCAGTGTATTTAAAGTATTTAAGGATCTCCACTAAGTCACACAGTCCAAATGCAATAATTGTTACTAAAGCCACGTCTCAGATGGGGAAAATTAAGAAAGCTTGGACTTCACTTTCTCAAGTCAGCAGTGATGGAAAGACACAGATTTGCTTACAGATAAAATTAGTGCTCCAGAAATAAAAAACTCAATGGGCTTAAAAGTGAGGGCTTTCTATTTATCCGTACCCTGTTCAGATCCTCATAGATTTACTTCAAATACCATTTTACTCCGAGAATCATTCAGCTGGGTTCTATGAGATGTCCCTCCCGACAAAGAGAAATAATTGGTGTAAAATAAAGACTGCAACTGTCTGTTATAAACTGAGTATAAACTGTGTATATGTCTGCTAGTTTTCAAGAGGGTTTTTTTTTTTTATTTATCTATTTGGAAACATTTCTGAATGCCTTGCTATATCATAGATAGTACAGCATGCCATACTAGATCAAATCAATGACCACATATAGCAAAAGCTTCAGGAAAAACCCATCACCATTTTTCCTGTACAACCTCTGCTTGGTCTCTCTCTAACCCAGAGTTCCCGACTCACACCCAGACATGTGAGACACCCAGCTCCCTGTGCTACCTTTCAACTCTTCCCTAACACTCTCCTGAGACTGATTCTCTGTTTGCCAATCCTACCCACTGTAGACTGTTCTTTCTAAAGGGTAACCTTCTTTTCAGCTCTGTTTGTTGAGCTGATCAGTGCATTTTCTAAGTTCAATTGTTCCTTGCTGTATAATACAGTAATTGCATTAGTTTGAAGTCTCCAAATTAAGATATTGCATTTCCTTACTGAATTCTGGGCTGAGACATTTCCCTGTGCAGGTCCATGCTGCTTTCCTGCACACCAAGACATTTCCTTGCTATTGCTGATGGCTGGAAGATGCTTTTTGCCCTTCCCCAGCTCTTAGGATAGCAGCTCCCAGGCTGCTTACATAGAAATCCAGCCCATGTACTGATGATTTTGTTCAGGATTTCCACTCCCAGAAGAATAAAAAGCTTCATCACACATCAAATGTCTCAGACTCTACTGTTTCAGAAACCTTACAGATTTGCAAGAACAAATAAAATTGCAAAATATCAACTGAATGAATTTAATTATAAAAGATTTCTTTGGCTCCTTCATCCCAATTTCAATGAAGGTAGAATTAATTTTGGGAAGTTAAGATGAAGTTTTAAGATTCCTTCCTTCTCTTGCTTTTTGCCCTCTATGTAAACAGGACCAAAAGCCAGAATTTTCATACATTCATGCAAGCTAGAAAGCCTTGTTGCACCCATTTTTCTGTTACAGAACCTTGCTTGTTTGTTTCCAGCTGTTGTCTTATGATACTTATTTTCCCAATAAGGAAAATTTTCTCTTTGAAACTGTGTAATAGTTCCCATTTTATACTTATTCACCTTTTCTTTTGCTTTCGTATATCAGGTCCTTTTGAAAATGGTTAGTAAAACCTTTCATAGCATCATATGAATAATTTTCAAAGCACTTTTTTTTTCCAAATTCAAAGCTGTTTTCTGCCTGTGAGGCTGTAAAAAGATCTGAAGATACCACAGGTGGTGAAATTGAAACAAAGCTACTTAATTTGACTCATATCCCTTTCCCTAATACATGGTGTTTGGGATGTATTGCATTCATATCCTGTTCCATTCAGGGGTAAATCATGGGCATGTTGGCTGTGTTTGTGGGTTTCAGCTCACAGTATTTATTTCTGAGGGTGACATCCAGAATTCAAATAACATGGCATATCCCAGGTATTGCCAGCTCTGAGTGATTTTGTGGAAAGACCAGCTTACTTCTGTGTGGATCTGGAATGGACAATTGAACTGCTTTTGTTGGAAAGGAACAAGACTGATCAGGCAGTTAATTAAGCAATCAAACCATTTGGTTAATGATCCTGCAGGGGCTGTCAGTTCTCATTACCTGTGAGAATAATTTCACTGAAGTGGAGCTGAAAGCTGAGGGTTGGTTTCTGCCTCTCTCTTCCAAAGCAGGAGCAGGTAGGTGGTGCAGAGCCATGTTCACAAGACCCTGGGCCAGCAGGGAACGGGAAGGGAATGGATGGCAGTGTTTTGGCACAGACACAGGAGGTGCTGCTGATCCATTGCACCTTCTCTCTGGTACCTTGGTAAAGGCACCATTCTGCCTGTGGATGTCTATCCCAAAAGAAAAATCACCCTGCAAAATATGGTTATTTTTATCTTAGAGCAGTTTCAGGCTCTGTTTCATCATGTTCCCCTGCAAATGGTTAATCTGGCACACTGAGAGTTGTTGACAAAGGAAGGGGGATGGAAAAAGGGGGCCAGAAGCTGCTCAAGCCAAAAAGAAAGACTTGTCACTCTGTGCCCATGTGAGGGGACAACATAAAGTCCTACCTGAGGGCTTTCAGAGGAGATGCAAGTTGAATTTCCATAGAATAGGAGCAATTGGTGAAGTATGAATATAGGGAAAATTTAGTAGCTTCAAGGGAAAGGGCTGGAAAATGAATGACGAAGAGACAAATCAAAGAAAATTAATTTTACCAAGTGAGAGATAAGAGTACACTAATATTTAATGGGAAAAATGTGGAGTGAATGAATGATTTAGACTTCTGCCAAGAAAGAGATTAAGTTCCAGGTGTAGACACCCTGTTATGCACAGTGATGAAATATAATTTATATCCATTTTTTGTGGCTCTATACTGTCTCAAACAAATGTGTCAGAGTACTTGAAAAATATCAGTTTATAAATTCTCCCAGTTTATTGCCTTGATAGAACTAATCACAATTTTCCTAGGAGAAAACTGAACATTTCTCATGTGCTTGGATCATACAGGAAGCCTGTGGCAGTCCAGGATATAATCCAGATCTTCTGAATCTCAGCCCTGTATTTAGCTATAAATTCAGCTTTCCTTAGACTGGAGTTGTTTTGAGTCATATTTTGTAATCAAAAAGAGCCTCCTTCTCCCACCTCCTTCTTACCACTGCAAAAAAAAAAAAAACAACCCAACCCAACCCAAAACAAACAAACAAACAAACAAATAAAAAAATTATTTTGAACTTAATTCAAAAGAAGATCAACGGTATTTTGGAGCTATTGGTGAAAATTTGCATGGAGATGACCCCAAATCTGGCTGGCTTGACACTGGAAAGGAAGAGAGAATGCAGAAACTTCAAGAACTATACAGACATTTTTGAAGATTTGAAATGGACATGTTGCAGGGTTGCATGCAAACTGTACATAACAAAACATAATCTATTCCCTTTCTGGATGACAAGGTCAAATCAGCCATTTGTCTGCTGGTTTTCACCTGTTCATGAAATATGTGCTAGTTTACTAAAACTTTTGTAAACTGACTTGGACTATTCTAGTGAAATTTTTCTGGAGAAGAGAGATAGTTCGTGTAACCTGCTTTTCTTGAAAGATTAAAATTTTTACTCTCCATTCCTTTCTTACCTGCCATCAGTTTATCAGCATGCTAGAGTCTCTCAAATCTGACATTATTCAGAGCTTTGGGAAAACAGTAAAAAAATAACATTGCAACTTATCCTACAGTCCGGACTGGAGCCACCCTAGAATACCTTCTAAATTGGGTTTCTTCATATTTCACTTCTGTCTTTTTTAAAAAAAAATATTAATTGGTTAAAATTATCCACTGAATCTTGAAATTTTGTTCCAAAACCCCCAAAATAGTTGGTGTTTTACGACACTTTTGACAATTCAAAGATCTAGGCAGGTACATCCCAAATCCTGGCTGACTCCTAGACTTATCCTGCTCTTTTAGCACATTTTTAAGTTAAAGTTCCTGAGCACATTGCTACAGCAGCATAAAATGTCTCACTTGGAAACCCACATTTTCTGAAATCACTGCTCAAGTGTTTAGACAGTGCTCTTGGGCACATGGTGTGCCTCTTGGGGATGGTGCTGTGCAGGGTTGGACTCAGTGATTCTTGTGGGTCCTTCCAGCTCAGCTGATTCTGTGATCCTGTGAGCTCTTGTCAGAGCTCATCAAGGTGCCCATCATGCATCACCCAGAACCTCCTTTGCCTTTTGGTCCCACTGCCTCTTCTCTGCTGATCACAGCTGCCCTTCCCAGTTGTGCTTGACTGGTAGTGCAATGCAGAAGACTTGGCAAGCTGTCTGTGAAAGAAATGCATTCCAGCCTAAGGAAAGCAGGAGTTTTTCATTAAAGACTTCATAAATAATGATTTGCTCATAAAGAACAAAAATGGAAGCAGAATAGCTTGGAAACTCATGAACACTTGAAATGGCAGGAGCCATGTTACCAGCATCTGAAATACATTTAAATTGCTGTAAATGTTGTGGATCAAGGATCACTAAATTGCATACTGGAAGAAGCTAGTGATATAAAAAGTAATGAAAAGAGCCAGAACTGAACATTAGTAATTTTCTTCATAAAAAGCAAGTTTCCGTGACTCATTCATATACTATCAATTACATGTGTTTAGAGGCTGAATTTTAAGATTAAAAATAGTCTACTAAATTTAACTGAGCCGTTATCTTTATATTTTTGCAGAACTGTTTTCCCCTGGCAATTGCAGAGAACAGCAAGGTGGTTGTGAGCTTGGGTTATGACAACATCCACCCATAACCTGCATTTACTGCTTATATAAATATGTGGATAACATTTAGGATTTTTCCATTCTTCTAAATATTTGCTTGCCAAGGTGACACTAATTCCTATCTCCAAAGAGCTTTAGTTTTACAGATGCACTTTCGGTCTTTTCATAGAGATGTAATTTATGTGCAGTGTGAACTGAGTTTCCTAATGTCCTGGAGTATGATGTTTTGAGGTGGCTGCAGCCACACTGGCACATCCAAGACATGATGATTTTCCCTCCCTCGGTCTTGGTTTGTGCTCACCTGTTAAAAACTTTGTGGAGAATAAGAACATAAATGTGTATTGACCCAGAGATCAGCCCAGGTGATTGGTCTGCCTCTGGCATGAACTTGTGGTAGATGCAGTAGGAAAAGAAATGGGAAGAAAACTATGGGTAAATGTATTCTTTCCTGTGTCTGTTCTCCCAGTTCCCAGCTTATTATAAGCCTGGAAGCATCTTGAGTCAAATTTGCATCCAGTGTTAGTGTTAGACTTGTCCTCCATTGCCTGAACTGAACACAATTACATCTTTTTGACTGCCAAAGCATCCTCGAAATCTGAGTACTACAATTTTGCCATGCATTGTTAGAAAAATTGATTATTTTTATTTTAACGCTATAACTTAATTATCCAATTGTGTGTCCCTTAAGTTTCCTGTCATGAGTAGCACTTCCCTTGCTGCCCGACTCACAAGTTGGCTCCAGAGTGTTGACTGCCTGGAGTTGTTTTGAGTCATATTTTGTAATCAAAAAGAGCCTTCTTCTCCCACCTCATCACTCTTCTAAACAAGGTAGTGCTTGCAAGCTGTCCTGGGTTTGGCTGAGACTGAATGAATTCTCTTCACAGCAGTCTGTAGGGTGCTGGTTTGGATTAGTGACCAAAACGGAGTTGATAACACAGGAATGTTTCAGCTGCTGCTGAGCAGCCCATACACAGCATCAAGGCCTTCTCCACTTCCCACACTGCCTCACCAGCAAGGGCTGGGAGTGCACAGCAGGTTGGGATGGGACACAGCCAGGACAGCTGACCCCAAGTGACTAAAGGGATGTCCCACACCACATGATATCTCAGTAATAAAAGCTGAGGGGAGAAGGAGGAAGCACGTACATTTGGAATTATTTTCTTGCCGAGTCACTGTTATGTGTGATAAAACTTTGCTTTCTTGGATATGGCTGGACACCTGCTGCCCATGGGAAAGGGGGGAATTAATTCCTTGTTTTACTTTGCTTGTGTGTGTATGGCTTTTATTCTGCCTGTTAAACTGCCTCTTTCTGACCCCATGAGTTTTCTTTCTTTCACCCTTCTGTTTCTGTCCCTTTCCTACTGAGGGAGGTTCAGGCTGTGTGGGGCTGAGCTGCCTCTCAGGGTCAATGCACAACAACTCTTTAATACATTCCAGTGCAGTAGCTGCTCTGTCCCTCTGATCCTGCCCTGCTGCCCTCTTTGTATTATCTCTAGTTTTGCTGCCTCTCCTTCCCAGAGGGAACCAGAGCTGCACATAGTGATAAAGAAATGGCTCCACCATTGATTTCTATGACTTAGCTATTATTTCTCTTTGTTAAGAAATACGTACTAAGAGATGTTAATTGAAGATCCTTTGTTGAGAAGGATGAAATAGGAAAGCCTTATAAATATGACTGTTTAGACTTTGAGAATATGGAACATATAAGTGAAATAGAACTGAAAGCAATTTTCGATATCTAAGATGCTGAGCCTCTGTTACTGAACAACAGAGAAACAATAGTGTGGCCAGCTGAAGGTAATCTCCTTTTGATTAAACAATGCCCTTCTCCTTACCAAGAGTCCAAGGGTCAGAGCAGACCCTACCAGCTTGGCAAGAGGGGTCCAAAGAGTCATTTTCAGGGTTTAAAATATAACACAGTATGGTAATGTAATGATTCTTATAGGCTGTATGTAAATGCTATAGGATTTGTACATCGTACTACATTGGTTAGTGTAAATTAGAATATTCAATGTAGAAGATTTAATGCATTTTAACGGGAACTTCGCTCTCTTGTTCTCGCTATCTCTCTTACTCTTGCTCTTACTCTCTTACTTTTACACTCTTGCTTTTACTCTTACTTTTGCTCTCACTCTTACTCTTGTACTTACTCTCTTACTCTTACTCCGACCTTTTACTTTTGCTCTTACTCCATCCTTCTATCTCTCGGTCCTGCTTCGAGCTGTGACTGCCAGCTCTTAGCAGGGCCTCTACACCCATGCCCTATGTAATAAACTGCATGCTCCAAGATCAGCATTGATTCCAGAGATCTCTCGTCTCCGTTTGTCCCATCACCAACCGTCCGCATAACCACAATCCTTATTTAATATTCTCTTTGAATTTTGACTGTTGCTAAGCAGTAAGACAGCATTTGCACAAAATTATCTAAAGGCACCTTTCTGAGTGAACACATTTCCTATATTTGTGGTTCATTTTATGCCATATAGACCTACAGCTGGGGGTTTTACTGCTCATCTTTTGATAGGCATACTTCCAGAACAAAACTGACTTAAAGCAAAATGAACCTCAGAAAAGAATGTGTCAGGACTCTCTGAATGTCGTTCATAATGTGTTCAAATTCTTCTTTTCAGAACATGCTACCTTGGAAGCTTCACAGCACAGAAGTCCTGTGAATTTACATGAAATATCTGAGCAAAAAAGAGTTACTGAACATGAATCTGAATCTATCAGCAGAATATTCTTTTCTGTAACATTTGGTTTCTCTTTTCATTACATGACATAGCAGAAGTATTTTGAGTTGATTGAAAAGTGATTTATAACCAGTGGAAAACAGAATGTAAAAAGTTGTATATAATATGCATTTCTTTTCACATCCATCTTCTTATGAGCCTCTCATTATTTTTTCTTATGTGGTTTTGCCCCATCTTAGGAAATACTGCAATTACCGTCAAGTAAAATCAATGCACCCCTTAATTAGAGTAATTAGATTCCTAAGGAAATTTTAAAAACCCCACAACCCAATGCCAAACAAAACCAATAAAAAAACCCAAACAAACAAACAAACAAACAAAAAAACCCAATTACTCAAAGCAGTTATTTCATCTACAGAGTTTTGGTGTGGTTCAGTTTGCAGAGCTTGTAACAGAAAGCCTTTCCCTTTAATAGAAATGCTTTTATTTAAATAAATAAAACCAGAAATTCTAATTCTCAAATACTAGCCATAACTCCTATTCATTAGTCTTTTCACTTTTCATCATGATCAGAAATGTTTAAGAGACCATGAGAGGAATTTCAGTTAAAAGCAATTCATGCTTATTAGTTTATCATGGATTATAAGAACAGTTTAGTATTGGAAAAATATGAGCAGGAGAATAATCTCATAGAATTCTTTTTAGTTAAATCAAATTAATAAAAATATCTAATGATGGACTTTTCTAGAGAGACATATGGTAAATGGTTGTTAAGTGTTTTAAACCCAACAGAAATCCCACTATTTTTCTCTTTGCAAATACATAATTATTAATAATAAGTGAAAAGATAAGGCAATATCTTATCTTCAGGAACATCTGAGAACTTAAAGCAAGGCTTTCCAAACTCAGTTTAACAGAGTGCCATTATCAGTTTGAAAAATACTGTGGCAAATGGGTGTCTGTGGTTGCTTCCCCTCTCTACTCAGCCCCGATGTCCTTGAGCCACAGCTGTCTTTGAAGCCACTGACCTGCCAGAGCCAGCACTGATGTGGTGAGGAGATACCTCTTTAATCACTGTTATTTTGACTAGCCAGTATCCACCTTGCCAAGTCCTCCCAAAGTCTGTCTTAATCATGAAAACAGTGGGTTTTTCCATCCCGTTTTTGTCTTCACTTTTAGTTCCATATTAGAGGTTCTTTCCTTGCTATTTGTTTTTTCCTTATATCTAAGACTGATTTGATGATCTTTCCAACACGCACTTCTATAGCTGTTCTGATTTTGGCTTTCTCATAATTGCAGTTCAGGTACAGTTATGACACTTCATAATTTCAGAGCTTGCAGGAAACAAACCTTGCAATAATGGAAAGGTCATTTTCTGCAGAAACACTGAGAAGAGGAATACAGACTTTAATATTCCCTCTTTCTATAATTGGCTTTAAAATTTACTTTATTTTTTGGGGGGACACTTCATTCATTTGTTGCTGATGTTTAACTAGTTGTGTATCTTGCCATTGCACTTACAATGATTCAACTTTTAAGAGATTTTAGTACCATACACTCAAGGGTATTTAAATTCTCTGACACAAAAAATTTTATTTCTCCTTCTCTCCTTTTGTGCTTTTGCAATAAATATTTCTTGCAAAAACTTCATTTATGGAAATAATGGGCTACTTTTCTCTAGGATATTTCCCAGTACAGGAAGCATGACATTCAGATAAGCATTTCTCAGAAGAAGCATACCACACTATTGCCACGGAAGTGTCTGGCATCAGGCTCATGTCAGTGATAAATGATTTGTTACTTTTGATAAAGCAGGGTTGTGATTTTCCCACCTTCACCTTTGCAATGAAAATCCTCAAATCAACCTTAAATTTGCAGTTTTAATTCGTATCTTTTAGCCACTTGACTATCTGAGGTGTTTCTCTCATTTCTGCAGGGTTTAGCAGTGGTTGAGTTATTTGCAAAACAACTCTTAATGCTATACTAATATCTAAAATAAAAAGTGGTGATCTGGAATTCCTCTGGCACTCACAGTCTTTTCCATAGAATCAGGGGATCATAGAATATTTTGAGTTGGAAGGAACTCAAGAATCATCAAGTCCAACTCCTGGCCCTGCACAGGATCATCCCCAAGAGTCACCCCATGTGCCTGAGAGCACTGCCCAAGGGCTCCTTGAGCTCTGTTGTGGCCAGTTCCCTGGGCATTCTGTTCCTGTTCCCAGCCACCCTATGGGTGAAGAACCTTTTTCTAATATCCAACCTAAACCTTTCCTGACACAACTTCAGGCCATTCCCTTGGGTCCTGTCACTGTCACCACAGAGAAGAGATCAGTGCCTGCCCCTCCTCTTCCCGTCATGAGGAGTTGGAACTGCACTGTCTCCCCTCAGCTTCCTCTTCCCCAGGGTGAACAGACCAAGTGACTTCAGCCACATGTTTCTCCCTTAAGGCCCTCATCATCTTCATGTCTTTCCTTAGGACAATTCCCAATAGCTTTTCCTTCTTATATTGTACTGCCCAAAACTGCACATGATGCTCGATGTTAGGCCACACCAGGGCAGAGCAGGGCAGGACAACCCCCTCCTTGGACCAGCCAGGGATGTTGTGTCTGATGTGCCCCCAAGGTCCATTTGGTCCTTTTGGCCAATTTGTATCTAATTCTTAAATAAAGTCTTTAAATCTTCACTGATTGTTCCTATCTGCCCATGCAGGCTCCGTTTGCAGGCAGAGGGTCAGTGCTTTGTGATCTGGCTCTCAGAGCCATGACAGCCTGTTTTTTCTGGATTTAGTAAGGATTATCCTTGAACAATGCCAGATAATAAATTTCCTTCTTAATATAAATTTTTGTAGCCTTTTTCATTAAGAGCCCGTCAAAGTGATCAAGGCCCATCCTCAGTTGCCCATTAATCATGTATTATGCCCTAGCAAAAGCTCCCACGAGTGGGTTTGCTTCATGAAGGTTTCCATAAAAATGCAACTTGAACATGTTTTTAGCAGACACTTATCTATAAATATCAGCACATGGTTACTCCAAAAGTAATCTATGAAATGTCTCATCTGCTGAGTACATCAGTGAAGTAAGTCAAGGCATAAAGTTTCAAAGCAAACAAATCTGTTCAGATAAATCCAAGTCTGCCTGCTCTGACAGTTTTTAAGCAAAACCTGTAATTGTGCAATGTCTTATGGTCTGCAGTTGTGTTTGCTCTGTGCAATTTGTAGAACAGGTAATTAAATTGCTTCTTGGACAGTCTCAAAATTTGCTCAATGAGTTTAAACCAAAGCTTTATTTTATAATCATTTCATATGTCAGCAATAAGAAGATTATTGTGAGATCAAACATCAAGGGAAGAAAAAGCATAATTTATTTTTTTTTAAATAATTTCATTCGCTGCCCAAAGAAAACAAGTGGAATATTTGGGCTGTTAATCTCTCATTCAGTAGTTCATATGTAAACTAATGCATCCCAGCAATAAAAGTCCAGTAAAAGACATTAATTTGTAGGGACACTAGGGAAAATCAATAAAGGATGATAAAGATATATGCAATACCAGCTGAATTGCTGCTGGGTTACCAAAAAGATATTTAAGTTAATTTCATGGCACAATATCCATAGTTTAGTGTATTCAGTGAGTTAGTACTGAATTAGTTCAAGTTATAAGGAAGTGCCTCAGAGGCCAAGCAGCACAAAATAATTATCATTATGTGCTGACAGGATAATCTCTTTTTTTCACAGACCTTGACTAAGCAAGTCAGTCATGTGCTTGCTTTGCTGGGAAAACACATTTGATTAAGAATCCCATGAACATGAAGCATGTACCCAAGATACAGTATGACCAGTCATCACCTGATTTTTCAAGAGATTTAAATAGACTTTGGATCAAGTCCCAGACTGCAGTGGTCTACTTCCTTACAACAAACACTATCTTAACTAGCCAGAATTTGAAAAGGTCCTGACATTTTATTTTATAAAAGCTACATAACTCAACAGAGTGAAGAGAGAGGGTACAAAACTCTATATGGTTAGTTATTAGTAGTCCTGAAAATAATATTATATACTGTTAAAATGTTACCTTCTGTTGGTTTTATCCTCCAGTTATTTGAACTTGTGGTTTGGCACTAAAAGTAACACGCAAGAACAGGCTGAGGTGTTCATTGGGGCCAAATATTCAATGTACATGTCTCCCAAGCTGGAATTTTTTCAAGCAAACTGGAAAAATCTTATAATTCACAGTTTTGTGTGCGCTAGAGCACAGTTCCCTTGTGCAAATAGCAATTTGCATCATTTACATGACTCAGTGGTGAAGGCTCTTGAAAACATCACCTACATAGAGCCTAAAATGAAAGAAGTATCAGAGAGACTTACAGAATGACATCAGTAACTTTTCACTCACAGTAAGTGTGTATTGTATTTCTACCACAGCCAAATAACAGATGCAAGAACAGTTTCCTTTGTTATCCTTCATGTGAGATTTTTTGTGAACACAACACTGAGTGGATATGTATAAAAAATCAAATCACTTCACACAGATCAAGTCACTTCACACAGAGCAGTCATTTAAGTGTCCATTTATTTAATCTTATTAAGAAATACAACCCATATCCTTCCAGTGCTGAATTCAATTGATCTCTTTTGCCTGTTTATCTTGCTGCTTTTATGTTTGAGCTCTCTGACATCAAAGAGATGGATGTCTTTAGGCAAGATACACTGTTTGGTGTTCTGCAGCTAAATAGCTGTGACCTATGAATATGTCAGCACTAGCATAAGGATCACTGTACAAACAATAGCAGAAGTTAGTTTCCTTCAAATTTTGTTTAAAGAGTTATTTTTAAATGTTTGCTATATGGGTGGTAAAGGTTTATATGTATGGTAAATTATTCTTCAGTCAATTCTGGTTTTTTTATGCACCCTATGAGGCTGTCAGCTCTTATTAACATCAACATTAAAGCTTTGTATGTCTTAGTTTTGAGGTTTAACAGTTTACAGGGAAACCAAACCTTTGACATTTGTTTCTACAGAATAGACTATAACAAAATAAGATGGGCAGTAGACTTCAATATAATACAGCTATAGTCAGCTTTGAATGCCTTTTGGCTAATAGGCTAACAAGCACTCCATGCAGTCTCAGAACCCTGAGAGAGGGAAGATACTTGTATCCATAGCAGCAATTCACAGTAACCAGTCTCTGTTTCTCCTTTACTGTCTATTGCGAGGAAACTGCAGGAAAAGATCTGCTCAGCAGGGAGGAAGGAAACTAGCATCCCATTTGCTGCTGTGTTAATAGGAAAGTGGAGTGATTAATCATGAAAGAACAAAATGTAATATATTTTGTGGGAACAGTGATACTATCAGTAAGAGCAACACAAAGGACACCTAGATGAGTAACAAGTCCACGTTAAACAGTGCTGGGGATTATGGCATTTGGGATAAAAGTCAAGATTGAATTCCTAGTAGTTTTCAAAACTATTAGTATCTTTCAAATTTCTAAGTGTCTTGAGGTACAAAAAACATCCTCTACAACCTCTTCAATCAAACTTTTAAATATTTTTAGTAATATTTATTCCCTCATTAGAAGAATGAGGGAACTTTTACCCTGCTAAGTCTCAATGTTCAAATATCCCAGGCTCCATCAAAAGAAATGTGACCTTTTGGGGCATGAGGGATGAAGAAGCCCTCCCATGGACACACGTTAGGGTCTTTCAGCCTCGAAAAAAGAAGCCTCTAGAGAGACCTTAAAACACCTTACAGTACCTGAAGGGACCACTTGAGAGAGCTGGAGAAGGACTTTTTACAAGGGCATGGAAGGATAGGTCAAGAGGCAATAGTTTTAAACTGAAAGGGAGTAGATTCAGATTAAATGTTAGCAATAAATTCTTCCCTGTGAGGGTGATGAGGTCTTGGCCCAGGTTGGCCAGAGAAGCTGTGGCTGCTCCATCCCTGGAAGTGTTCAAGGCCAGGTTGGATGGGGCTTTGACAAGCCTGGTCTAGTGGAAGGTGTTCCTGGCAGGGAGGCTGAAATGAGATGGTTTCTAAGGTCCCTTCCATCCCAACCCATTCTGTGTTCAGTCCTAGAAGAGTATTTCAATACCCTACTGTTAACGCATCTTTCAGGTTTGCTTTCATGGGTTGTTTCAGATCAAGTGTTCTGTGATTACTGCTACAATGGCAGACCAAACACACAAAGCCAACAGGCACTCAGAGAAGAAGCAGATGATATGCCAAGATGGTAACTTTCAGAGCAAGAACCCAGGTTGTTAGTTAAGTACTTCAGGGTGGAATCATGATGATAGGCCAATGCTCCCTTATCCTTTAAACTAAACTGGAGACTGGGATGTGATTCACCTCCTGAAAAGCTGCTTTCAAAAAACCATGTAGAGAGGGGTAGATGCTTCTTTTCTCATTCTCTGCAAGAGAATCTTTGAGTACCGACATCTAAAGTTGGATAGGGCAAGTCACAGGGCTTAGACCAGGTACAAGTTTGGCAGGGACTTTTCCTTTCCTAGAAACCATTGGCTCTGGAGTCTCCATAGCATGAGGAGACATCAGGGATATCTATTCACTATACTGCTCTGGTGCATGCCTAAGAGATGAGTTTAAATTCTAGCAGCCTGGGAACGGCTCATGTTATCTATCTGAAAAGACAGAGTAGTGTCAGTAAGTTTACAAAGGAACAGACATAGTTGTAATATTCTCTGGAAAAGCACTTCAAAGAGAGAATTCCTGGAAGAAGATCATGAAGTCACAGGCAATAAATCCAACTAATGTTTTTTAAAAATGTAGAGTTTTGAAACTGCTGAATGAAATATGCTCACAGAAAATCAAACACAAAGAAGACCTTTTGTTCTTGGCCTTAGGATTGTTTGGCAGTCCAAATGAAGTGTGAGGTGAGGGACACTCCCACTGTACCAAGGGCAGGAGGTAAACATGTCGTTAGTGTAGGAATGGGATGTCCAGAGTCATGGCTAGGCTATGAAGAAAAAAGAAGATGAGGCAGTGAATAATTTGGTTTCTTTGCTGAGGCTCATAGCATTTCTCACCAGTCCTGAGTAACTCATTATGCACCAGATGCTTTCTGAAGATGCAGATATTCCTAAGGGTTTTCTGTTAATCAAAGTTCAGAGGAAAATTTTGCACATTGGGTCTAGCTGAGAACTGAAACATCCCTCTCTGCCTGTGTGCAATTACAGACTGAGATATGGCGGGTCCAAAAGGTGCTGCCCAGTGAACCAAGGCTTGCTACAGATGAGAGGAGTGCTAAAACAGTTTTTTCTCAATTTTGTCAAAAATAGTTCTATATTGGATGTATGGGACATAGGGAACTGGGGACATAAGTAAGTCTGTAAGTGGCCAGGGGAAATGCTTTTCATTGCAACCTTTTGTGGAAACCTTCTTCCTGAAGATCATTTTATCTGTTGTTGACTCTGGGGATGTTAGGAAGTGGTCACTGTTCAAAATCACTGGTTTTTATTTGGTTGGTTGGTTTTTAACATAAAGTTAAAGTAAAAACTTTATGCTTGTTAATGACCTGAAAATAAAAATTGAGTTTGGTCCCTACCAGGCAAGTCACTTCTCCTGGTGAGAAGCTGGGCCTTCTCAGCAGCTCTTAACTGCACCACTCCAATCCCTGCCACCTCTTTTTTCCCAGAACACTCAACGGGCAACTCACGTGCCCTGCCTGAATGAGGAATCCCGCGCTTAGCAAGGATGTTGCAGTGCATGCCCATTAGTGATGGGATAAAGTCTGTTTTCAATTAAGGCCATGCAGATTTCTGTACAATGTAGCAAAGTATTAATATATCAAATATAATTCCCATAATCAGCTACAGAAATCCCAGCTTTTAAGCTGCTGATACAGAATGCTTTTCTACTTTCTTTTATATATCTGGATGTTGTATATTCACAATACACACATATACACTACCTTAACAATGGAAAAACGTTACATACATGCAACAGATGGTTTCTTAATTTTATTTTGTTTTGTTAGTAAAATATCTATTTAAGCAAATAGCAAAACCATAATTTCTTCAAGACAAAAAAAATTGCATGATAGTCTCTATAAAGTAATGGAAATATTAATAAAATAATGCAGCCTCATTAGTGGCAGAAAAAGAATTGAACATAATAATCAGTTGCAATTGAATGAAGGGCCACCCAGGAGATTCTGTCTTGAAAATAATTTTTACAAGAAAAACAAAATAAGTCAAGAAATCAGAAGAAAGATAAACACTACACTGTTCACAATTCAAGAATATTTTCTGCAGGAATCAGTGATAAATGTTTCTTCAGGGTTATTTCTGCCTGTGGGAGGGAAAAAATATCTAATGAAATACAAGCTGCTGCATAGAAAATTAATGAGTGAATTCATTGAGTAGAGAACATGGCATATATAAAAATGAATCACATACAGATATATCAGCACTATGATATTTGCATTATGGTTTATATACAACAAAGGAAAACTTCTCCATTATATACACACAAAACCTAAAAAAACCACAGAAAAAGTATTAGGAAATCTATTAGAAAATCTGTTCTAGTTCTACAGACTTCTGCCTTGTCATTTTTTAATTTTAATTTACTGACTGTGTTTTTAAAAAGATCAGAGAATCAAGGAACCCCCAATACTCTGTAAAAGACCTCATGAAAATAACTGACTTGCAGCTTCTCAAGAATCAGCTCAATCTATGCCATTAGTTCATCATTTTTGTGGAGTGAAGACTGAAGGACCACTCCTGATAAACCTTACTAAACAATTTCTGAAATATATAGCTTAATCTGTATTAAAAATATTCCATTAACAGAAATTCATAGAATCACTGGACATTTTTACCAGCCTATTTCTTTTTATTCTGAAATATTCAATAACTTTCCAGTGAGTAGTCCCCTGATAAACTATTTTCTGCTCTAATAGATATAGCAGTTTATACTCAGAAGTGAATGTATGCCATTAAATTACTTTAGGGATCCAGTGTACAGTTCAATTTTACTTCATTCTGAATTTTTTACAGAAATACCAAGTGACAACTGCAATGGAGATGGAAAACCTTCCTTAAATCATGCCATATTATTATCCCATAATATTTCCCAGGACATTTTAGTTCTGCTCATTTTTAAAATCTCCACAGAAGAGGGGAAAATGAAACAAATTATACCTTCTTAAATTTCTCACTGCTTAATTACTTTCACTGACATTTACATGGCAATACTTTTCATATATTTCATTTTCCTCAGTGCAGGACTGTTTGAAAAAATCAATTAAATAATCATTTGATCATTATCCCCATTCAGAGAGAAAGCATTTAAAATGTCATCACACCACTTATCCCATAAATAAAGCACTCAAAAACTGAGTACAGTTTTATGAGGGCCAAGCAGTATTTTGCAGTTAGTAACTTTTGTGACAATGAAATATAAAGGGGCGGCTCTCTAAGGGTCAGAGATAGGTTTGTGTTTTATAGGAATACGATCTGTATCACTGCCACAGCTTGACTATTCTCTAATTTAAACTAAACTTGTCAGTGCCTTGTTAATGACTCTATTTCTTATATTTTACAGCTTGCTCTTGGCTGTAACACACATGTCATTTATCTCCCATGACACCTGAAGGTGTGCTACACTTCCCGGGCACTTTTCCAGAGGACGCAGCTCTGTAGCCAGGAGCCAAGGACAAACACATTTTGTCTTTTTGTTTGCTCCTCTTGGTTTTGAGGGTTTCCCAGCAGAGACAGATCTCAGCAGTCAGGACAGCCAACTCATCCACTGGCTTCTCCTGTGCCCTGAAGTCACTCCATGCCTTTGCTGTCCCTTGCTCATTATAATTGCATTTCACAGTAATCGTCAAGTCAGCAGGTTATGCAGTGAAAAATGCTACCTTGGGCAGCAGTTACTATCATTTCAAGTAATATTAAGTACTAATTTCTACATTGTGAATGTTAAAGGGGTCTGGGCTTTAGACCAGTCTGGATACACATTTAACCAACAGTGTATTTCCACGGGAGAGGAAGGGGAGCAAAGAGTCTGGTCTGAGTGAGTTTGACCATAATGCCAATAAGATGGTGCAGTTTGGAATGAGAAAGCATAAAAGAATTTTTTTTTTGAGAGCTTATCCTCAAATGTTTTGACTTTTGTTTCCTTTTTATCTACCAAGGTGATAATTACTTGGGATGGCTGTCAGAAGTGCAGCAGTGATTGCTTTTAGACCATGCTCCTTTCTCAGCAAAGTAGCTGCATCCATCCCCACAGCACACTCCGTGTCATTAAGGACAAGGCTCAGTGAGAAATGACGGCTCTGCCTAGTAGAAAATCTTCCATTTCCTTTGTTATCCAGACACTGTGGCCAAGGACTGTGTGTTCAGCCATGGACACACAGTGCAGGCCTGCAGGAAGGGGAAGATGCATAATTTATGCTAAGAGCCAGGACAGTGTGTCACACACTTTAAAACAAGCACTTCCTATTTCATTACTTTGGCCAATTCCACAGCTGGAGATGGCTTCTGTCCTATTGCACATAAGCCTCCTGTGCATTTCAAAGTCTCAGCACTAGAGCAGAATTTCTATACTTAATGGAAATAAAAATTTCCTTCATACTATCATCCATCTCAAGCTAAATGTTTTTTTCTTTTTCAGGCAGCTGCAGAGAGTAAGTGCTAGCACAGAAAGGGAAAGATATACCTCTTGGTCCAGGTACAAATTCAAATAATTGGAGAGATTTTGTTCTCATCACCAACAGCAATTAATCTTTGGGAGCACACGAGCACTTGATTTTCCTCGTTGCTCTGTTAGACCAGGCCCAGCTGTGGTATGTGTAACCCTTCCTTGCCACCCAGTGAAGTTAGTCAGGATGTGAGCCTAATCACTCAGTGGAAGACATGCAGGTATTAAAATGCAGACAAGCTGCATTTCAATTTGTCTTTGCAAGGCCACAAAACTCAAAAGATGCTGTCAGGACTTAGGGCAGAAAATAAATCAGGCTTAAATAGTAGCCAGCATAACAGAAAAACTGGTCCTTTTTTTCCTCTGCAGGGGCCAAATGGCACCACCCAAACTGATGCCATGAAAGTGTCTTGCTGGATGGGAACAGTAAGAAAACAGAGAAAAAGGACAAATATTTTTTGAATTGTCTTTTACATAGTAGTGGATAAAGTAGTGCTGTATTACTGGCAGTGGGTCAATCAATCACAGATTTGCTTTGCTCAGTGAGAATTGTAATGGAAATAGTTAATGGCAATTTGAAATAATTTTATTTTTTAGTGCAAGTCATTCTACATTTACATTCCCTTTAAACAGCTCAATTTATTTCACAGTGTTGTTGCTGTAGTAGAGCAATTTGCCCTGGATATTTCACTTAATATTCTAGAAAAATGAGAAGCGCTAGAGGAAAGAAATAAAAAAACAAAAACATTTAACTGCAAACTGTCTGCAGCAATTCCATCATTTTCAGCTGTGGGAACACAACCTTGCTTTAAACTAAATGAATAATCTGACTCTCTGTAGTCTGTAAAAGCTCTTCTGACCAGACATGACAGCTGTGAACTATTTTCATTGCTTGATATAAGGAATACTGGCCTTGTGCACCATACCTTCAGGTCCTTGTTTGGAATATAACCAAGTTGCCAATCTTTGTTGGCAGTGGCCACATTTGGAATAACTTCAGAAAGTCAGTGGGAGCTAAAAGTCCCTGGAAAGCCTCCTTAGTTCCCTTACTAGCCCTTAATACGCTCATTAAAATGGCACAGCAGCCCTGTGCAGGTTTATACACTTCTCTCATCCTCTCTCTTTTCCTAGTTTTGCAGCTCTCCACTGCAGAGTCAGCCCTGTTAAATGACCCAGCCTGGGCCTCATCCACCCCACACAGAGCAAACACTGATGGAGTGACACGAGGTACCACACCTGCCACCACCACACACCTGCCACCACCACACAGCTGCCTTCCCTACATGTGTGAGCTGGTGACACAGCCCGAGACAAAGGCAGTTTCCATCACTGGATATACATTTGTTTAGTCAGTCTTCAATACAAAACATGCTGCCTGGAGCTAATTATGCCACTGGCCTTTAGTTCTCTACCTGGCAGTCTTTTCAGGATTTCACCCCCCGTTCTCCTTTCTTACCAATTTCACATGACCCAGAGTTTGAAAACAAGTGAAATTTCCAAAATGTGCAGCTTGATCAAACTAGTTTTGAGACTAAAGAAATATTGTGGTATTCAGCTCACTGACTTTCTCACTCTCTTAAACCCTCCTAAGGATCTGGCATCATAAGCCATGTATTCCCTTCAGTTGCACTCAGCCAGTCAGGAAGTACCTACAAACTTTTCTTCATCCTGGCCAGCATGGTATAAAAAGAAGTGTTTGAAAAGCCTATTCTCTTCTCTAAGGCTCCTCAAGATGCTGTGACATGCTCAGAAGACTAATGTTTTCTTTCAGCATTCTTAGGTATGTTTTACTGACTCCTTTTCACTTCTAAAATTTCTATTGTCTTTCTTTTATGCTCTGTTTGAGCTCTTGACTTCTGCCTAAACTGGTATGTCTGCATGCAGTGATGTAAACCTCAGTCATTCTAACTTTCCATTACTTACTGTTGTGTATTAATACATCCACAGCCACTGCATTATTCTCTTGAATAACTTTTTTTAAGTCTACCTCCACCATTATTGCTACAGATAATTTAACTAGAGTTATATCAAAGGGTTTCCCATACCTTATTTATGAATTTCTGTTCTAATAATTTGAGGCACAGACTCTTCACAAGGTAGGAGATGCTATTTCTGTAATTAGCTATAATAAATATGCAAAGGCCAACTTGGTTAAATAGTGTCTTGATTATGGAAATTACTAAATAGAAATACATTAAATCAAACATAGCAAGTTAAGATAAAATTATAAACAGCAGTTTGGCATACAAAAATAACCATCCAGGCCTGTAGAAGATACGTCAATAGTAGAACAAAATAAGATGAGCAGAAACTGAGCCAAGTTAATAGGAAAATGTTGCTGGTATTTTTTAAATAGCCAAACAAAAGGAATAGTGTAGAACAGATTTTTCATTTTAGAAGTGGTTACTGCACTTTTGAATTATAAAATACTGCAAAAAAAAAAGTCCTAGAGAAAGATGTTGCAGGACACATATGAGTTATGAGGTCACCTCGTTTTTAATCAAAACCTGTGAATTCCAGAAAATATGCAAACTCATACAACAAAATTTGAACTAGCCTTCCCATCTCTTTGCTGTAACAACAATTGAATCAGTAGGAGGTGTTTCATATTTCTCTGCTTGACTTCTCTTCATTATCCTCTGGGATGTTCTGTAACCATCAGAAACTGAGCTACTGCTGCTTGGCTCTTCATCCATCTCCACAGAGCTGCTGAGCCAATACTTGCTTTTTACTCACCTTAACTGCAAACTGAAATGAGTTATACCACCTGGCTTGTCCCAGCACCTTTGGGACAGTCCCAAATTCAGTAATGATCAACTCCAGAAGCTAAAATTTGCTTTGCTGCCTGCACATGTAATGTGACTTTTTCTGATGCAAGGACTGTCCACATACTCAGCATTTATATCTTCTCATACTCGTTTGACAGGAAGCACATGCTTAGACTAATTTTTTGTCTGAGCTCCTTTGCTTTGAACTCTCTGGCCCATCTGTGAGAGTTTGACAGAATCGTTTCTCCTGGGAACAGTCCACACAAACTGCCACCAAAGCTATGAACAGTAAGGTAAAGAGAGGAAGCTTATCAGCAGACTTTAACATGTACAAAATTATACAGAGAAAACTGGTCTGTTCTGTCATGGTGAGGCAGAGCCAGTTTTGCACCAAGACTGCCCTCCTCACTGTCCATGCAAAGTATGAGCTGGTTCACATTCAGGCTCCTCTCTGACAGAGGTCAGATAGCTCCAGGCAGGGAAACGCAGCTGGAACGGGAGGTTGGATCATTCAGAGATTTCTATTCTACAAGTAGGATGTGTGTGAGTGGTGACCACTGTACAAGAGTAGTTATTCTCTCTTGAGCAGAGAAAAGGCCTAAAGCCACCTAGAAGAGACACAGAGATCTGGTTGAGATTTGGTTCTTTCATAGAGACCAAGCAACAATTCAGCCAGGCACTGCAGCTCATACTTGCTTTCAAGGGAATTCTGAAATTCACCCTTAACCAACAAAGGCTGAGTTCACCAAAGGTTTGGTGATCCTAATCTAAATGTCAAAGGGAGATAACTTGGCTCTGAGTACTCAGAAAGAGCTAGAGAAAAATGTGTTCTCCCTTGCTTTTACCCAAACCAATTTTTGTGTACACTAATGTACTGTACTTTCAAAAAGCAATTGAAGGATTGTACAGAGCAATCCCCGCCAGGAACTGATTGTGAAAACAAACACTGATGTACAGACATTCAGGATTCAGTTTATATTTCAACTTGCAACAATGATCAGTGATGTTACCAAGCAAAAAAAAAACAAAAAAAAACCACCACTTGAAATTGTCTCTGTGCAAACTGTACAGAAATCAGCTACACAAAACAAAGGCAGCTTAGCTTCACTCCCTGAGTCTGCAGTGAGTTCATCCTTAATAATTCATGTTGAGCTTATCCAGTTTTTCTTTCTCACACCATATCACCAGTCTCCAAAGGTAGATGATGGGATCTGGAACTTTGCTGGTGTGTTTGAGCTATTCTGTTCTGCCACTGGCACACACAGCATCCAGAACACTTCCCTGCTCCTGGGAGTCCCTGGGCCAGAGGCAGACAATTTACAGAAGTTCAAACACCAGCAAGAAGCAGAGACATCATGCTGTGCTCTTAGTAGCAAGTGTCAAAAGACATTTAAATGATACTTCATTACAGCAGGGTGGTGAAAAGCTGTGAGCTTTCACCCTTGTACTGCAGGGTGGTGAAAAGCTGTGAGCTGAAAAGAAGTGGGCTGACCTGTGTGTTATTTTTGCAGAGGGAAGAATTTCAGCACTCAGCAGAGCATCATGCAGCAGTTCTGTGTGACAGGTGGGTGCAGCACTATCATGGCCAAGAGGGGTGGTGATGACATGCAAAATAAGTGCATTTATGATTTCAGGCTATCAACAAGTGCTATTTCCAGAGACAAGCAAAGGCCAACCTCGCTGGCAGCAAACTGTGTACGTGCAAACAGAGGTTACTCACTCCACTTAACCCCACCTCCCCAAAGGAAGACATTCCTGAGTTTCAATGAGCTGAAAAAGGAGACATGATTAGGCTAGCTGACAAGGATTTGGGTGTGAGAAGTCAGATTAGCTCAATTTAGCCACCACACTCTAAAAGAGCTCCTCTCCTGTGCTCAGTTCCAGAGCTGCTTCCCCTTGAGCAACTACCAGGTCAGGTCCTGCCCTCACCGTCCTCTGTCCCTCGGGCAGAAGTTTCAGAGAAACAAACCAAATCACAATCTCACAGCTGGAAATGTCCCATGATGCTGATGGAAACATCTGGAATTTACTTCAAATTGTACCCATGCATTTCAGAGGTTTTTCCAACACTACTTACCTGTTTTGATGTATTTGCATGAAAACTGGAAAAAATAAGTCCTTCCTGTAGTTTCTCCCTTTATGTTGATGTTCACTTAAAGAGACTCTTACCAGCTCCATTTTCCAGCCTCTCTGGAGATGTTAAGTAGCATTTTGCCAATTCAGGGACACATCCTCATTCTTCTTTGTATTATCTTGGCATTTTGGTTTCCAGAAGGGTATTGAAAAATTAAACAAATATAATTTGTTATTAAAATGTTTCCCATACTTATTAGATTGTCACAGATGCAACCTGGTCTCTGGAGGAGACACTCTGATTCCACCCTTCTGAGAGGGCATGAGAACATTTGATAGTCATCGTGGAGATGTGAGGGAACAGTTTATCCTATCTTAAAAGAGATGTTGAAGGATACCTCCTTCCTTCCTTGCTTGACTTAACAGGATCAGCATTTATCTGCTGTAAAACGCTTTTTGGTTTGTTCCACCTGACAGTGGATTTGCCCCAGGTCTATATTTTAGAATATTACAGTTTATTTAAGATTGTTACTGCTTTTGCATGCATTTTTTCCCCCTTATTTATAGTGATATCTTCAGGCACAGCGCATATAATAGGCACCATTCTCTGGGATTTGGTTCACCTTGGCATGCAATCTCTCCCCTCTGGTTATGATGCTCAGAGGAAAGTCCTGTACCCCTCAGTCTTTGACATGTGAGTACAAAAGGCTGGTGCAGGGATGATGTGGGTAACGAAGAGCAAATCTCAGAATTCTCCTAAGTGACACCAGAAATCCGTTGGTTTTTTTGGTTGTTTTTTTTTTCATATTTTAGCACTACTTGGCTTTGCAGAAGGCTGAGGCATGCATGATTTCTCCCACTAAGCTTTGGAGCAAAGTGGCTGCAACCACTGGTGCTCCGCTGATGTCAGTGGACACCACAATCCCTGTGACTCTTCTTAGCAAACTTGCAGCTCTAAACTTCTTGTTCCAAATGCCAGACAGCTTTCACCACAAGACAGGTGCAGCCAAGACATCACACAGCAATATTTGATATGCAAAAGTAAGTTTAATTAAATCTTTGAAAGTGAAACTTGAAGAGAAACCAGAAAGTGTGAGTTGTGCAGGTCAGGTAGAAAATGTCACTGTCAGGTTACTGTTGGCAGCCTGACACCTCTCATGATTTTCTAAGTATTGGTGGCACCTTTAAAATGGCACAAAATTCACTGAAATGCTTTTGAAATTCCTACCTGCTTTTACCTGCCCACCTCTTCTGCTTACCCACACTTAAGGAAAATGCTTTCTCCTGTCTTTCTCCAATTTATCACTTTTTTTTTCAGTCTCAAGGTCATTAAATGTAAGACAGTTGTTTTAAATATTGCATTGCAAACATGTTCTGCTGTCTCTGTTGTCAGTGGCTGCACTCAGTGATCTTGCCAAAACAGAAAGAGATGGCAATAATCCAAGCAAAGTCACTGCAGGAGACACCACAGGGAGCTGGCATCCACCCATTCCCAGGGAATGGCTCCTCTGCCAGCAAGCACCATGCTGGCCCCTCTGCCCACTCAAACCACCTCCATTCTCAAGCATTTGAAAATCACATAATAAACATTAATGAGTACTGTCAACCAGCTTCCTTCCTCCTCAAGATCAGCTTGCATAGTATTGAAAATATTTTGAGGTAATTTCATCATAACAACACGTTTAATTACTTCAGACATTTCGGAGTGTGGGTTTCAGCACAATTAATTGCTTTACATTATTCCACTTATTCGTGACAATGACACAATTTTTGGTGATAAAAGGTTCTTAATCACAGTTACTTGGTAGGCAAGTGCAAAGGAAGAGCAGCTGTCATCAGAAAAATAAAGCAGCACAAATCCTGCCCATCTGGGATTGCAGATGAAGGAAGCCACATGTATGAAACCAGACCATGAAGTAGCCCCTCTCTGCCTGCACGTGCTGCTTCTTCCCCCGTGCTCCAGCTGCAGAGGCTGGGAGGAGGAAAACACCCACCTAAGGGGACTTTTCCTGCATGCAGCTCCTTCCCTATGTGTTCTCTGATGGTTGAACCAGTGCTGGCCCCAGGAGGTAAAGACAGGTGTGTTGTGAGAGCAGATAAACGATCAAAGCATTCTTTATCAATGTTGAAGCTAAAAGCAGGTTATGAGTACCGGGGTAAGGTGGTGCATTGAATGCACCGAGGCCTGGTGCATTGAGTAGATGGTGTCCATTCCTCTGCAGAATTCTTCAACCTGACCCTGGGAACTGCTCCTCACCTCCCTCTGAGCCGCCTCCATGGTCCCTTCTTATCTTCTCTCCTGGTCCCCACTGGGCACAGACTCTGTCTGTCACACAGCAGTAGCTGAGCCTGAGATGCTGCCCTCCATCCATAGTGTGCACTTTTCCCACAACTCCAGGTTTCCCCATCCTGCATATTAACAATTCATCTTTCCAGGAACCTTACTAGCCAGGACATAGAAGCACAAGCTATTTTAATGAAGGATTGATGATTAGGCTTTCTTGACTCTTGATATGTCAAGTAATTAATTGGATCCAAGCACACAGCCATGTGCCAGTTTTGTTAGTTTAGTTAGTGCCTGTCAGGACTCACATTTTCCTAATAAGTTTCATGTTCCCCTCAGTAGAACTTATTCCATATGTTTTTTACTAGACTATTTATCTCCATCAGTTCACATCAGTATTTTTTGACTGCTTCAATTACCAGTAAGTGTCCATCTCCTGGTCAAGACTGTGCATTTGCTCTTCGATTATGGATTTTCCTGTTTCTTACAGATAGAAAGCTGAAGTGATCACCTTAGCCCAAACAAATCTGACAAAGGAATGTGAAATTAAATCCCTGTGACTGTCTCTTGTCCCGGAAAGGATGGACATGGAATTGGGGTCAAGTTAGTACAACAGGTATTTCTATGCCCTCCTGGAAAGGGCACTGCCCGCCAAAACCTCATATCCTTTGCAACAGCCCAGACGTGCAGCCAAAGCTGGCATGGTCCACCACCCAAAGATGTCTGCATGGGTAATGGAGTACCAGTGGGTTCTTCTATGCAGTTGAGATTAAAAAGTTCCAGGAAAGCTGCACTACTGATAAGCCATTTTATGGTGGCACTTTTTTACAGCTATTCCAATGCTTTTGATCCTTTATTAGCATTTTATAAATGGAAATAATGCAAATACAGAAAAACTCAGAGATGAGAGGCAGGGCTTTTTTTCTGTGCTCTTTTATGGAACCAGCCCTTAATCCTGAAGATATCTGTGTGCTATCCATAATGTATTTACCCCCTGAGGCTGCAGCACTGAGCTGGCAACAGCCAGCACTTTGCAGGAGGTACCTGTCACTTACCCTTTCCAACTGAGGCTGAAGTACCCCAGCAGGAGCTTTCCTGTAGCAGAGCAGCAGCCCATGCCAGCCTTCACTCAGTGCTGCTGGGCATTATTTGGGACAGAATGAACAGGAACTGTTGTGAGCTTCCAACAAAGTCGTGCTCAAGCTTTGCTCCACGCCCCAGATGCAAAAGGCTGCCACTACTGCTAGCCCAGAGATAAAGTTTCAGGCATGAGGCACAGTTAAATCAGCAGATCTGAGGAGGGACATCTCTTTCACTCCACAGATGGAGGCCTGTGAGCTTGGGTGGATGGCTGAAAGTTAAATACCTGTAACCTGAGGTCAAAGGCAAAAAGGTATTTAAAGCCCTAACAGAGTAATATTTGGGAAATTCTGGATTTGCTGATGATGGAAAAGCACTGAACACCCATTATGGAATTCAGCAGCAAAGAAAACTGCTGAGATGAGAGAATAATGGATACCTATGGGAATACATAAGACAGAGAGTACTTTAGACCTTGTTAGCATAAAAGATTTGATAAGTGAAATGCCTTGGCAAATGCAAGCGGAACTCTGAGATTAAACCAAGATTGCAAGAAGACAGTTTTCCGGGAAAAGGAAATTTCATTTCTGAATGAAAGCAAAGGAATGTTGTAATATGCATAAGTTTGTGTATTTGATTGTTAACCTAATCTTTGTAGTAAACATTGCTAGTCTCCTGAAATAGTATATAAGTCTTTGTAAGTTCCCAGTATAATCGGATTCTGATGACCACTCAGTCTCCCTGTCTCTCTCCATTGCCAATAGATACCAGAAAACTGAGGAAGTGGACAAAAGAGCTGAATCCTGCCAAGCCCATAGGCCCTGATCTGTCAGTGCTCACCTTGTCTTGGCCCTTGCATTCCTGCAGAATCAGAGAAAGAGAGACTGGTAGAATTTTATGCTTATTTTCTACTTATTTGTAAGTACTTTATACTTATTTTTCACAGGTGTGTACACCGTTAGAGCAGCACATTCATATTGCTCAAACACCTGTGCTTAACTATTTTCCCAGGCTCACAACTCAGTGGTTGGAAAAATAGATTTAATCAGCAGGGATGACTGTGCTGCTCTGGATGAGTCTTTTGAGGCAGCTGTTTCCATGATGTTTAAGCATTAAATAGAGTGAGTGACATTCCTGAAGCTCCTTGCAAGGCGGCTGGGCAGTCACTGCAGTTAGGAGTTGAAAAACATAAAGACTTTTATTCAGATGATGGTCAGAAGTTTATCAGGCAGATGGAAGACAAAGACTAGCAAGTCCACAATGTCCTTATGCATGATCCATCACTGCAGTATTTTAGTTTATATACCTGTCAACACACATGTCAGTGAACTCTAAAACTCTCTGTGGGCAACTTTCTATATTTAGATATATCTGCCTATCCTTGAAGCCACCTGGATAAAATATTTCCCCTTTCTTTCCTTCCTGTTGTTAATGATCTTATTCTGCGTTAGAGGCATTTTTAAACAAAATGTTAAGCAATACTATTGCTACTACTGTGAATTAATAGATGTGCTCTAATGCAAACAGCTTGTGAGACAACCCCTGTGCTTTCGACAATATTTTGAAGGTGTAACAGTGATTGTTAACTAGTCCATTAGGGATGTTCTAGTTTTTAAAATGTATTGATTTAAATTATGTATGTTAATGTACCTATCAACATTACAAATGTAGTTTCCAGCAAACTGCTTATAATATATGAATGATAAGCCATAAATAATAACTGTGGCTGTAAATTAAATTACTTGATAAAGGTGCAAAGATGCACTCTAATTTGGAACAGAAAATTGCTTTGAAGTGATTTCAGCAGCTGATAATTCTTTTAGAGTAGCAGAGTTTTATGAGCCATAATCTTCTTCAAGTCAGGCATCAAACTTTCTGATGGATTTGGCCCACTAACATGGTTAGTTGAGTATTGCTATGCCTTGAATGTAATGGATGCAAAAGACTGACAAAATAATGAGTGACAACTATTTTAACCAAAATATGAAAGTGCTTGAAATCAAATACATCCATTATTTTCTGATAGAATGGGAATAACCTTGGGTTGGGTGTCAGCAAGAGCAAAGCCCCTAGAAGAGCCTTAATTTTGAAAGACAGCAGAGACAGCATATAAAAGAGTTGCAGGTACTTTGGAATTTTTAATAGGCACAAATAAATACTGATATTGTAAAACCCCCAAAACCTTCAGCAGAATTTAATATGAGGCTCTGAAATACAAGCTGAGCAGAAACGCAATGCTTAACCTCTTCTCACAACACATCTTACGTTGCTGGTACAGTAGATTAGATTCTGGATGAGTTTCAAGAGATAGAATAACTAAAAATAACTTACCAAACATGGACTTCTGTACCCAAAAGCTGCTTTGATAGTTTGCATGTATCTAAGTGGAAAAGGATGATGCTGTGGGAAAGTACTGGAGAGCTTGTGTTCCAGGAGCAGCGAGCCTTTTCTGTATTATCCCAAGTGAAGTACTGCACCTGCCTTAGAACCACACAGTAAAACCTGGGACTGTTAAGGCACATGTCACTGCTCAAGGCTTACTTGGAGCTCAGGACAGTGGCAGCAGTGCTGTCTATCCATAAGGAGACCCTTCTCAAAACTTCTTTGCCTAAGGACACCCTAGACACTTGCTGGAGCATGTAGATTCCTTGGGGATTGTTACACAGTGCAATAGTGGGGTTTGTAATTTGTGGGCTTCTACTTTAGGGTCACCATTAGCACACCCGAGGCAAGGGCACACCAGCAATGGTTCATCTGGGCTGGATGAGCAATCAGATTTCTCACTACAAAGTGACAACAAAAAGACACTGATAAAAGAAATATAAAACCAATTCAACTTTAAGACTGCTGGGTACTTTCAGTTGTCTGAGTGCATTATTTTTTATAATCCAGTATTTCTAAATGTCCCAGCTATCTGAGGCTTGGGGTCCACCTCTTTCTGAGTTCTTCCACTAGATCTCAGCTCAGACATTTGTTGCTCTGAAAGCCAGTTTCTAGTGTGGGGTTTTTTCCCCTTTAATAAATGCAAACGATGGGAGATGGAGTGATCATGCATCACAGGATGATGAAGGATTCAATGTGTTTCAAGTAAATGAGACATGTTTGATCTCTCAACCTGATATTACAAATCATTGAACAGCAAGATTTGTTTTTTTAATTAGAATCTCATTTCTCCTCTGTTGGGTCTGCTTGGGCAGATGTGTCTAACATGTAGATACAGAGAAATATATATACACGTTTATATTATTCAATTAGCATTTATATTTAAAACTTCCATTGACTGATATAATTAGCTTGAGGCTAATTTCAACACACATCTACTTTCCTTATCTAAACAAATGTCTTTGGAGCAAAGTCTGATGCAATTTACAGGTATTTCTAGCCATGACTGTTACAGAAAATACCTTTGTAGCTGAAAGCAAGACATTTGAGCCTAAATCATGCTCTAAATGCAACTCACCTCAACACAGAGGTGAATATTTAGAAATGTTTCTCTATCAGAAAATCAGAAGAGCCTTTTAAAGATCAGATATATAGAGATACTATGAGGAATAAAAATATACCTACTAATTTTCTGGTTAAAATTTTCCTGTACACATAATAAAAGACACAGGATGTAGCTAGTGAGCTGATAAAAAACACACTTGAAAAAGAAATATTTATTGCCAAAGTCTAATAATTTGGTAGAATATATTGCAACAAAATATTAAGGGGACAAAATAATAATAGTTTTTAAAAGCTCTTGGATGAATAAACGGGAAAAACAATCCTCCCTTTCCCTGAAGCACTGTGCTCTCCTACGATCTGAGTCAGAAAATACCTCTGCCACCACGGAATTACCTTCCAGGTGGCCAGAAGCTTGGAAGACACACTGTGCTTCAAAAAAACCTATCAATGCCATGTTCCTCTTGCTTCCCCTCTTTCTCTGCCTTCTTCCTGTAAGTCCTGCGATCTCAACTTGAGGACAGCTGCCAGAGTAACACCTCGAAGAAGCTCGGGGTCAGGAAAGAACGAGCTGGGCTGTGCGGGCCAGG
>VXAX01005243.1:104030-125180 GCA_013399835.1 Leptocoma aspasia | reverse complement strand
CGAAGGGCGGGGCTCGGCTGAGGGAGGCGGCGGGTCCCGCTGCAGCTGCCCGGGAAGGGCGGGCCAGTGCCCGGAGCGGGCCTTCTAAGGAGTTACCCCAGCCTATGGTTTCTGAACCGTCTGGGAGAAAGGTGAAGAACAGCTAGTCAGCTCAAAAACACGAGTACACAGGGTGTCTGCACAACAGGAGCGTCCAAGCGAACTTCTCCCAAAAGCATCTCAGTCAGGCCCTGAGCAGACCCCTCAGCAAGGCAGCTTCTGTTTAGACTTCAGACTTACCAGCTACTGAAACTGCAATAAGAAACTGGGTATCTCAAGGAAAACAGCCTAAGGAATAGTGAAATGCACTATTTTTTTTTATACTCTACCAAGTATTTTGAGAAAATCACATATTAACTGCAAATAGTTTTTAAGAAATTGTTCTATGGAACTGTAATTAGTATTTTCACAACAAACCTTCATTGACTGGCAGTGTTACTAATATCTTTGTTCAAACTTCTCAAAAAAGTCTCAGTGAGTTTGATCTGCTTCAGTTTGCAGTGAAATGAAGCACAACGGCACAGGGAAGATAACAGAACCTTTAGCAGGGTAGCCTGCAGGAGAATTAGGTTCAATATTTCTGTTTCAGGCTGTATATCACACAGCTTCCCTTTTGTCACAGCATTAGCAGCCTACCACAGCCTATAACAAACCCTTTGACTGACATTCACTACATCATTCCTGAGAGAAGTCACAGTTGCTAAGTTTATGGCTCAGCTTTTCAGGGTCAGTATTTGGAATGAGAAAACTTAAATGAATGCCTTTTGAATTTAAACACAAATTTACAGTAATTTTCCAAGTAATTTTTCATCCGGACATGCATGTGTAGCAAGCTCCCACCGGATTCCATTTATCTAGCTACAAATGCTAGATAAGCAGAGAGAAGAATATGGTTGTGGCTTAATCTGGACACAGCATTGCTCTGCATCTTACACTTCTTGTTTACAACTTCCATTTGACTACAGGAGTTGATTTGCAGAATTGTTGGACAGTATTTCAAAAGGTAAACCTTGATGTGTTTGACTGAGACAGAAGTAGAACCACACACTTAATTTTTTTCATTTCTCTAGTAGACTGAACATCACCATGGTGGAAAAGACTGCCATGTAACTTGATTTCCAATGTCTTACAGTTAAGGCAAGTCTTTTAACATTTCTCTCTAAACCTCAGTTGAGGAAAAAAAAAAATTCTTCTGAAGCCTTAAGGCTTAAGAACTGGAAGTTATTTATTTAATACTTAACATAAATTGTTAGCAATGTACAACTCAAATAAGGCTTCCATTAGGTTTTTGCTTTATTTTCTTACAAGGTCTGAGAACAAGGTAATTGCTTGTCCCTGTTCATAAAGATGTCAGTTACATTATTTTACAATCCAGCCATTGCAAAACTCGCCAGTCTTTAATCTGAGGCTATTTGACTTCCCAGTATCTTCAGAAGCAGTGCTGTCATCTTTTTCCACACTGCAGTAAAATTTTCCTCCACTTAGCTTTCAGAAGTCTGGTAATTATCCACTCTGAGACAGGTCAAGCTATTTAAATCTTCCACGATGCAGTTCTCACCCTCCCCTCTCCAGAAAAACATAACACTTTAAACTCTTTGGGTACTGTAAAATGTTGGGAATTCAGATCTCTTCCCATATCCCTGAACTAACCCCTCAAGCCCCAGCAGATTCTGTTCCTCCTGAGCCTTGTTCCCCCTCCCTTGGGCCCATAGTTCCCCCACATGTCTGAGTTCAGCTAAGACCTAGTGCTCAGGGACTAAGGGAGCACTGCCAACAGGAAACATCTGATTTCCAGCACTTTTTTCCACAGCTTTCACAGAGAGGCTACATAGTTAGCAGCACCTCAAATCTGGGCAGGAGGCCAAAGAATAAAGTTAGATAGCTGTTCATATCACTATCTGTTTATTTTGACATCCCATATGCCTAAAAATCACATCCATCACTGGTCTCTTCCTCTCATGGTCGACCAGCAGGCAGCCCCACAGCACCCCTATACTCTCTTTTAGGAGCTTTGGCCACTGATAGTCCAGTTTTGATGTGCTTTAAGAAAAATAATTTGGGATGGGGACTCTGTTCCACAGCACATTTACAAGAAGGGGTCACAAAGCAGCCGTCATGTAACAATACTTTTCTCATATGAACTTAACCTATTTTCTCTGACTTCCTATTTTCTTCCCCTAGGATAGAGTATGCAGCAGGGATCAACAGCCCTGCTTGTGCTGTTGGTCTGGCTGTTGTAAGTCTGAAGTGCAATCTCTGTGAACTCCAGTTACAACAGACCCTGAGTAAAGCCTGAGTCAACTCCCCAAGGGATACCAGTCTGCAGATTTTCCTTAAGACAAACAGCATGATGCAAAACAGGAAACTGAAAAGACAGGAGAGACAAAGGCAGGGTGCCCGATTTCAAGGCAACACCCTCCTCTTTTTGCAATGACTATTTGTTCTGCCTGAAAGGCCAGCATTTGAAGGTTATCTTTATTGATTCATCTGTATTGATCCATATGAAATCAAGAGACAAATCAGACACTGAGCTTGCACAAATGTTACCCCTGGAACAAGCACAGCCACAAGTAGGCCATCCTGGATCAAACACTGCAGAGCACCTCATAGCCAAATTTGATGCAAGCCTTCCACCTTTAAAAAATTATTACACCACTTGAATAACTGAAAGTGTTCCTGGAAGTCCCAGCTCTGCACATACCAGTATCTCCTTGAATCAGAAGTGGCCCTAAGCTTTGAATTAATCCTCCTAGAACCAAGTACGGTCTGAGATGTCTGTATTTGTGCTGAAACCAGCTGGAGTAGGCAAGGTAGATGACATTTCAGAGAGCTTCTATAGAGATTACTGTCCTGGTTTAGGGCAAATTTGTGAGGAAACCTCTGAATGGGGTCCCTCCAGAAAGCAAACCCAAATGACCCCTCCCCCAACTTGTTCAGGAAAATATTTCCTTGGAGAAAAGTGGAAAAAACTGTTTATTTAACAAGCAAAGTATGGGCAAGCATAAAAAAATGAATAATATTAAACAATGGAACCTGTTCTTGTTCTGAAGAGATGGGAAATTCAGAAAGTCCTTGTCATGCTGTGTAACTTGGCTCGCTCAGTCTCTCTCAGTCCTTCTGGTGCTGGAAATGCCTCATCCCAGGCCCTGGTGGGCCACAGGTGTGAGCTCCCAGTGTTCTTCTGGGTTTTTGGTCCAGAGCAGGTTTGAACAGTTCCAAGAAAAAGAAAAAACACAGTCCAGGGAACTTCACTGCCTCAGCTAGCTAAAAAAACTAACTAAAAGGAAAAGAGAGCTCTCTCCTGCTGTCCATCCGTGCTGCAGGCAACACATTTCAGGAGGGAAAAATGCTGAAGCTCTCTATGTTTCAAAAACAACCACCTAAGACATTCCACCACTTCTCCTTCTCCCCCAGCTTCACTCTCAGATATAGTTTTTAAGGTGCAAAACTTATTTCTGGGCTAAACAGACGAATGGGGATACAATTCAGCATCATAAAGTCACCCTAGGACATCTGATCTTCCAAAGTAATATCCATTCAGTTAGTGTTATGCCATCCTTGTGCATCTGATTCAAGTAGCACTCAGTGTTTTGGATGGCTAAGTGATTCATTTTCCTTCTTGTGCCCTGCAGGAAGAACAGATGGCACAGTCAGCACACCAGATATTTAATAGACAGTGATAAAGCAATGGCTGGCATCAAGTTTCAAAATTAAGTTTTGATAACTGTTCCCCACAGTATATTTAAAATTAAGCTATGATAACTGAAACCGTCTTCCATTAATGATCAATGGCCTTTCTTTCTTGAAAGTTCACACCTACATTCATATTGACTATAAGCCCTCCAAGACAGCTTGCTTTGCAAATAGCACAGAAGTGGTATCCATTTCTTATTTGCTTATGTGTAAGGAATACTTGAAACAGACTTTCCCAATTAGACAAGATCTTCCATACACCTTGAAAATGCTCGGTTTTCCTTAAAAGACTGTTTTCTCATAATATGAGGAAAAGTTACAAACTTGAAAAATGTATATTTTAAACAAGCTATAGCATTGTTTAGTTGAGATAGCATTCAGTTAAACTTAGTGTCTTTAAAAAAATTCCAGATTTAAAATGCTTGAAGCCATTACAAAAAAACCCATCTTAAAAAAGGAGGCAAAATAATATCTGAGTTGAAACCCATTTCGTAACCGGCTAACAATGAGTTCAGGCCAGATTACCTGATTTTCAGGGTTTTCTACAAAGTTAATCTTTATACTGAAACTTTTGAAAAGATGGTAGATTTGGAAAAAAAGAGGGAAGGTGGTTTTATGGGCCGTACACTTGCCAGAAAACTTTATTGAAGTTTTATAGCAGCTTGCTGTGACCATGGGCTGGTAATTACACAAGTTCAATGGTAAGAAAAAAACCCAAAGTATTTGTGCTCATTTGGTCGTCAGAGCTTAACACTATTTTACTCTAAAATGAAAAGTAGATAAAAAAACCTGTTAGCACAATTTTCTCTGGTTCAAAGATTTTGTTACACAGAAGTTCTGAACATTGTGGCAATAAAGGGCTCATAAATCTCAGAGTAAAGCATGAAAAGAAACTTTATCTTGCTGGAAGCTAGTTTAAAACCACATACTATAGCCATGATTTACTTATTCTAAGGCCTCCATTTCATGCAATTTCACATTCCAAACATTAGGACCTCCATAAAATAACTGTTCTGTCAGCTCAGTTCCAGAGCATGGCAAAACTTTCTTCAAATAAGCATGTCCCTTGCATTGGTTTATTCTTATCAAAAGCACAGTGGAAATTCTTCTCAAAGTACCAGTGAGCAACTTTAACTATGTATTTGACACAGAAAAACAACAATGTTCTGACTAAGTTTTAAAATTAACATTATTTTAAAGGATAAATTAGACTAGATTAGTCTGTTCTCAAGGCCATTCAGAGATATGGTTTGAA
This sequence comes from Leptocoma aspasia, assembly GCA_013399835.1. NCBI lineage: Eukaryota > Metazoa > Chordata > Aves > Passeriformes > Nectariniidae > Leptocoma > Leptocoma aspasia. Next base: position 120,193 of record VXAX01005243.1, on the reverse strand, counting down.
TGGATAAAAAACACCTGCTCTGTGGGTGTGGAGTCTGTCATATCATGTCTCCCCATGCTAATAACCATTTAAAAACTCTTTCAGCCTGTTTAAATCATAAAACACCAAGACTGAAAACAAAACAAACCAAACTGGCTAATTTCAATCTAATTTACCTGAATCTGAATAGGTGTGTAATATCCTGTCTGTGCCTAGGCTTCTGTTCTCATTGTTTGTTCAGGCTCTGGTAAGTTTTTATAAAGGAAAAAAAAAATTATTTCCAGAAACATAGCCCAAATTACTAGTTTTCCTGTATTGTCAGAGATACTAGCAAAAAGCAACGATTCACTGTAGTTTCCACATGATTCTGCCATTTCCTTCCCAGTTTGGTTAAAAGTACTGCTGTAGCAGCCACGCACCACAGCTGAGTGGACAGCTGGTGACTGAAATGCCCTCTGTGCTGTAACTGCAATTGCAGCTGTCATAACCTGTTTTAAGTTGGTCAAATGTAATCAAGCCCTTATTGAATGTGCATCAATGTTGTCTTCCATGCTATGCTTCTTATTCTTCCCCACACAAATTGACCATTAAGTTGAGAACCTCCTGCAACTGGTAGTTTTCTGTATTACCCAGATGTAAGAACTCAACACAGACAGAGCATCTTGACTTCACAGTTCTGGCAGATTCTGTGGTTTGCACTTATTTGGTGTCTTATCCTGGAATTTTAATGTAGTTTCAACACTGTGTGACTTCCTCCTCTCCCCTTCTCTAGAGTCATAGAAGTTATATCTGTTAGGGATGTAACTTGCCTAACTCAGTCACAGTAGTTACATGACATAGTAGTTACAGTCATAGTAGTTACATCTTTTAGGGATGTAACAAATAAATTAATATTCATTTGACTTCACTCCTCATCATTAAGGTCTGTCCTTCAGTGCTGGGGTACAAGTGTCAGGTGCTCTGTTAGAGCACCTGAAAATCATGGAATTATGATTGTAATCATAATTTGCTGTATGAGCAAGGCACCTGAAAATTAGAAAACCATGGAATCATTTAGGTTAGAAAAGACTTTTAAGATCATCAAGTCCTGCCGTCAACATACTGGCAAGTGCACCACTAAAAGATGTCACTAAGCACCGTGTCCACATGTCTTTTAAATATCTCCAGAGATGACGACTCCACCACTTCCCTCGGCAGCCTGTTCCAATCCTTGACCACCTCTTCAGTGGAGAAATTTTCCCTACTATCTAATCTAAACCTCCTCTGATGCAAATTGAGGCCATTTCCTCTTGTCCCGTTGCTTATTACTTGGGAAAAGAGTCTGACCTCCACCTGGCTACACCCTCTTTTCAGGCAGTTGTAGAGAATGATAAGGTCTCCCCTGAGTCTCCTTTTCTCCAGGCTAAACAACCCCAGCTGCTCTTCATAAGACTTGCCATCCAGAGCATTCACCAGCTCAATTGCCCTTCTCAGGACACACTTCAGCACCTCAATATTTTCTTGTAGTGAGGGGCCCAAAACTGGACACAGGACTGAAGGTGTGTCCTTATCAGTCCGAAGTACAGAGGGGCAGTCACTGCTCTGGTCTTGCTGGCCACATTATTTCTGATACAAGTGTGGCATTACTGGCAAATGTTATGAAGCAGAATCTGTACTCTAGAAGCTGTATCCTAAGATCTTCTGTTACCAAGGCAGTAACACACACAGAGGACCACTAGGACATTCCACTTGCACATTTACTAGTTATATTACTAAAGAAGTCCCATTAACATAATACTTTTTCTCCTAAGAAACAAAGGTTTTTCTCCACATTATTGTTAAGAAATTGCTGTCCTTAACTTCAACTAAGTGCTAGTCCTTCACAGAGAGAGCACTGCAAGAATCCTAAGGACATGAAAGGCTCTAGTTTGATAACATTTTCTCCCTGCCAGCTCTGTCTCCCCTTACAAAGCAGTGTTATTCAATGCTTTTCACTCCCTTACTGCTGTGCTACCTCCCACGCTAGGGTGCAATAACTATTAGATCAAGGTAAATTGTATTAAAAAACACACACACAAAAATAATTCTTTTGACACCTGGAGGAGAGTAAGCGTTTAACCTGTATCAGTTCTATAATCCAGTTCAAGTAATTCAGATCCAAAAGCAGTTGCAGCATCCTACCCAAAACAATGTCCTAGCACTGGAAGTGAAGAGCTAAGAAGCTTGAGTTAGGGCGCACTATACCTTGGGATTTTCTCCTCCCAGCAAAGGATTTATGAAGAGAGGTGAAGCACAATAAAAGCAAGACAATTCTATTTTCAAATACTTAAAGTACTTGAAAACAGATCCTGACTAAAGCAGATATCAGGCTTAGTAACTTTATTATACAGACTAACTCCTTTTCACAAATATTCAGCAGACTACTCAAAATCCAGCTAACTAAAAAAATACAAAAACAGTTGAAAATTTTATTATTACCGCTGTAAAAGCTGCATTTTAAAGATAAAAATGAAAATGCTAGAACTAAATCTCCTTTCCTGTGCATTTCTGTTGAACCCTGTAGGAGATATGGTGGAACTAAAATGAAAGCATTGTTTGTGTAATAGTTTTAACACTACCCTAAAAGCAAAACCAAAACACGAATCTACTCAAACATGCAGCCATAGTAACCATCAACAAAATCTCAGGAAAGCATTGTTTTGTTATGGCTATAGACCTGAAATTTTAAATGAAATTTTAAAAGAAGTACCAATAAAAATTTGCTGTTAGATCTATGGAGTTTCTTTGGAACAGGGGAAAAAATAAATCTATGACCATAGTCATTTATAACTATGGCTAGTTGAAAAGGGTAAAATCACTCTGTTGTATATGCAGTTGGTGGTCAGGTGGTCATAAAGTGCAGAGGTCCGCTTTGGAAGGCTTCAAGGCAGCAAAGGCCATAAGTGCAACCCACAGGCTCTAAGCACATTTAAGTACAGAATGACTTGCTATGAAGTATTTTCTTACTCTCACTGTGAGGAGGGTGTTTCTACTTAACATCCATAGGGCAGTGCTACCAAAACCATTGTGTGTATGAGACCAGTGCCCGCTGCCCCTGACCCTACGTTATGTGGTTGGCATAATCAATGCCATTCTATAAGCCAAGCAGCTGCTCTCTGTAGCCAAGTAGGTAATGTATTCGTTCACTTTCCCTCATTATCAGGCCTGAAGGTCCAGTGAACCAAGCAGACAGACCAAAGAGATTTTTTCTTCCCCTCCCGACCTGTCTCAAGGTTGCTGGGCACCAGGATAATTACTCCCTTCCCTGCCAGCCCTGGAGGTCCCAGGCACCCAGCCGGGGAGATGCTGTTGTTGACCCTGAGGGAAGCCTAACAGCACACAGAGCTGTAATTGTAAATTGGATTGTATTATAAGCTTGAGTTAGGGTGCAACTGTAATTGCAAATTAGGTTGTATTACAAATGCTGTATTAGGCTACTTCTAAATTGAGCTACTTTGATTCTGCTTCTAGAAATCCAGTGCCATTCTACCAATAAATTCTTTGATAGACTAATTATAATAGGCTGCTAAGAAAATAAAGCTTTAGTTTTTATTACAGGTTATCATCATCGTCATTCTGCCTAAGATCCCTAAAAGAATCTGTCTGTCCCGTTAGCATTGGGTATCCAGGTATAGATATCTCAGGACTAAACACATGAATTCAGTCTGTGTGTATGCCATATATATGTATATCTATATATCTACCAAACAGTGGGAATGCCCAGTTCTTAATAGAGTCCTCTCTGCCTGGACCAGACACCTTTCTTTCAGACTCAAGGGGACCACAGACCAATCACATTCTGTACCACACATGTTCTACAAGTTCAGCACCTTGCCCCAAATGCCAGCATAGGAAGTGAACAAAGCGTTCCATACTGTCAGCCTCAGAAGTTACTAAGGTCACTGTTTCTACTACAGCCCAGTCAGCTCAGTCTGGAAAATAGTTTTCACTATCAGTGTAGAATAAAACAAAGGACAATGAGACTTTCCTCTCTTCTCTGAAAGATGCAGGAGCACTCTGGAAAAGCTGCTGTCACTTCAGTAATACACCAGTCTCCATTGTGCCCTAAGCTGCCAAATCAGTCATGGCAACAGCTGAGCTTTCCAGATTTAGGGAGTGTTAGTTGTAGGACTCCAGCTTCTGACTCATCCTCACTGACAGGACAGCTGGAGAGGTTAAAGGCATCTGACAAAGGCATTTTGAGTCACCCCACTATCTAAAGGATAAAATCAGTATGATTTGAATCAAGAATCTAACCCTTTAAATATTCATTTGAGATAACTCATGTAAGCCATCATTGCTATACTTACTAACTAGCACAAAGGTTTGAAGAAAAGGCTGCATCAATAGAAGAAATTAATATAAAGGCAGTGAGTTAAGTGGACATGCTTTTTCAAAAAAGCTTGGTTAACACACCAAGATTTGGATACCGACATTCCAGAAGTGACATATTATGCACAGCTATTTAAGACTCATTTTCCTGAGCATTCTTACAGAGAACATCCAAATGTGGATGCAATGCTCATTTGAGTGTTGAAGGGTCATAACATAGTATCTGCTGTGGTGATCCAGATGAAATAGCATCAGTTCTGCTTGTTCCTTCTTTCTTGATGTAATCTAGGTTTGTGCCAGTGACATGGTGCTCTGCTCGTCCCTGAGTGGCCGTTGATAAGAAAATACTGACTTATTTAAGTCAGTGTATACTGACTCAAGCATGTACAGAATTCTCACTTCAAAACCTTTTCTACCATGAGGGAAAAGGAACTGTGTTAGAAGACACTGATACTAAATACGTAAGTATTACTACATACAACATTGTGGGCGTATGCAGCTCTATTTAGATGCTGGTCTGGATCTGGTAAAGAATACAGAGATATTGCATTGAATCAATTCCTCAAGGCTTGTTTTTTAAAGGCATGCATAGGCGTTGTCAGACAACACAAATTTAACTATGGTGTTACTGAAGTAAGCATGTCATACACTGACAACAAGAGATTTTTTTTTTTTAAGGAAGAATAAAATGTTTTGTTGCTGCATAAACATGTAAAGGACCAACTCTTAATTTATAGATTAAAGATTTATGGCATGGCAAGAGTCAGAGGCTGAAAAGCACTATATATGCCTGGCCAGTTCTGTTTACTATTTTATCTCTTTTCTAAAGGGAAAGCTTCCTAGGGCAAGCTGTCAGAGCAATGGTAAAAATGGAAAGAGCCACTACATCTAGCCCTACCACCTGTTCTCTTTTTCCACTGTGGCATCACAAGATCAGTGACTCTTGCTTAAAAACAGTTTAAGTTCAAGGCTCCGCCAGTGGAAGCATTACTCCTAAAGTATGCTCAGAAATCCTAGGGAGCCTGCTGCAAAAACTGCAGTTTGTGAACTGCAGGCAGCTGTAAGTTTGTTAGTATTTTTAGATCAATAATTACTGAGGTAAAGCAAGAAGTAGCAGCCTCTGCTGCTTTGTAAATATACAGTGCTTTATACCACAACATCCCAAAATAATGGTTTTGTTTTGGATGAAGATTATCAAGTGAAAATCACCAACTTCTCAGAAAATACAACTTGCTAGCTGAACAGGAATATATCCTCTTTTAGGCTCCTTAATTTCCTAATGTCTTGGAAAACACAGTCAGATTCTCCCTGAGTCTGAGACAACTCATTTCACACTGCCTGCCCTAATCACAGACAAACTTTTGCTCTTTGCTTTCCACAAACCACAAGTCATTTTACCAGAAAAAAAAAATTTCCCCCAAAGATACTCTCAACAACTGTCACAAATGCTGATTTTATATTAAAATCTTCCAAATAAGCTTTTTATTAAAAATAGAGGCTGGTCAATTTTGCAGTAGCAGTGGGATGTGTTTGGGCAAAATGCACCACAAAATTTTATGTTTGATTTTTATCGTTAATGGCTTCACACAACAGTATCTTAGAATCATCATTCGATGTACTCTAAAAACATTTATAGGCAGATGAACTGTAAGGAATGTGACCAAGGAAAGCCAGCTCATGCTGTAGGGTGGAACAGATAGTTCTAGCACACTAAAAATAAAAAGAAAGCATTAACACATAATGTGCTGTGCAACCCCAAATTATTTAGAAGTGTTCCAATAAAAGATAACCATGACAAAAGTTCAGACCTACTGAAAAAAACAACCGAAAGTGACTGAAACCAGCCATATGCCTCATTGCATAAAATAAGGAGAAGTTTTAACTAACAATTTTGTTTCTTTCATTTATGCACACTTTAGGATAACATTCATCTAGTCATAGAATTTTTCTTGGTAACACAATTAGTAACCATGCCAGACAGGAGGTGAAATGCAAGTGATGAAGCAAATTTTGGGTTATACACAGCCCACAACTGTGTTTTTCCTAAATGACTGACTTGTCTTGCACCTCAATTGTAGTAACTTCTTATGGATTAAGTTCCATTTTAACCCCTGTGTTTATATTACTGTGCTGATGCACATTCTCTCTCAAACTGTATGAGCAAAGGTGTAAAAAAAGGAGAGTTCTTCACTAAAGCAAAGGACCTTATTAGTAAATCAAATTATTTGATATCACAGAATCATGTCATTTCAACTGTATGTCAATTTTCAGCATTTTTGGAAGCCACAGGCAGCATGAGTGCCTTTATGTACATACACAGTAAAGAGTCAACAAACAAATTATTTTTTTCCATAACTTTATGCTGAAAATAGGAACCAGAACTGGATTATTTCTTAGAATGTTTCAGCTAATGATCTTGCAGCTGGGGAGAGGCCTAAGGAGACTTAGGAGAGGTAAATCTTTTAAAAAACAGAAATGCTTCAAACCACAACACAGTAGACAAACTCTACTGACTGTAGCAGGGAATGGGTGAAAAAATTTAATGGCACCACATCCTTGTGCAAATCTTGATCTAGTTTTCACTTTGTTTATAAAGTGATGGCAGTTTTGTGTACACTTCAACAGAGATGTTAAATCAGTTAGTTACACTCTAAGTTCCTCAGAACTGCCAGCAAGCTTCTCAATCTCAGCCTTCTGAAAGTGCTCACTCATACTATCTGGGTAGCCGTCTCCAGGAGCATGCAGACTGCAATCACTGTATTTTCTTAAGCTTTTGTTCTCTTCTCTTGGAGTCAAAACACAGTGGTCTGCCTATCAACTTATTTGGTCTTTTGCTTTCTAGCAAAGAAGTTAAAGCATGGCATCAAAACAAGACACAACTGCTCATCAGCTTCTCAACACCAGCCCACCAGAGAACATGGAGGAAAATGCAATGCACTTTATATATATTAAAAAAGCTTCATTAAATTACCATTCTGCAAGATAACCTGACATCAGCAAAAACATATGTCAAGGATTTAAACACTCTCAAGTATATTCTAGAAAGGCAGCTTTAAACCAAAAAGTGCCCAATTCAAATCTGTCAGATTTTGCCTGGCAGGTCTCAAATATTACTAAGGTGTCTGAAAGAACAGTGGTTGATTCAAAACAGCAACAACTTCACACCTTTGTTTTGTTCAAGATGTGTCTCATTAGCATATCAGATGGTAGTTCCAGAGTCCACAATGTATGTTCATTCTGGCATATCCATATGCTAAATACTACTCAAATTCCCTTTTAAGAGCCTAACTAGAACACCTGTTCTTAACAGAGAAGTTGCACTAACTGGCACTTGCACTCCTTGGGTAGGGAGTCAAAAAAACCCATTTCCAGCTCAGACCAGCACTGAACCCAAGCTGCCATTCTGAAGCCTTTGTGTTTGGACATGGCAAAACTCCACACTCAAGAGCAAGAACTAAAATGCATGTCAGGCTGTCTCATGACTCACTTGCAGCAGCTGTTTGACCACAACAACTTCGAGTGGCTGAACACTTTGTCCTCACCAGTGCCCACTTCTGCCTTAACTCCACTTACAACACAAAAAGAAAACCCAAACAAACAAAAAACCCCAAAATTCACTTTTCAACTCATAACCTACCCAGTAAAAATGAATAACACCCTGAGAACCAGCAGGGCTGTAAGGAAAGAGTCTCTGCAGAGACAGAAAAAAAGGTTCCCATTTCTTACTCTTATTCTGTCACCAGAAGGGGCTGTTCCCAGCCTCCTTGTATCTTAAAAGAACTTGCAAAAACTCCATTTCTTGTTTCTTTCTATTCATTCTATTCAACTCATGAATAGAAAGGACAGGTAGGGTTATGTAGCAGCACACTAGTTTCAGCCATCTCACTGCTCTTTTTCAACATCCAAACATATGTAATACCTACTGATCCTTCCCAACATGCCCTCCTACCCCACATAATATTCTTCCTTTCTCCTACTACCAATTTTCACCTTTTTAGTTCAAAATCATTTAACTCAAACCAGCTGTGATGACAAGTTAGAAAATGCTGAACCAGCTGTCATGGATCAGGGCAAGTTCAGCACAGCTGAAGGCAAACAGGATACAAGAAGGAAGGACGTTAGTTCAACTTGATTACAGAAAAGCTCTCTCCTCATTGTTACACAATGCTAAACTTCAAGACCAGTCTTCTTCCTTGCTTAGCTAGATCTAAAAATTCTGGTACTGTTTTCCCCCTAAAATTAAATGCAGTGCTCTTACTCTTCAGCTGTCCTTTTCTGTGTTTGAGATGTGTCTGCTCCAACTCTTCATTCATCCAAGACCACAGCTCCAGCCTCAACTTTGGTTCTTCTTCCTGTCCCATCACATTAATTTTCCAAACTCTGAAAGAAAACAAAAACAAAAACAAAAAAAAGGCATCTCAGTGGTTGCTTTTAGGCAAAAAAAAAAAAAAAGCTCAAACAGAAACAAACAAAAAAATCCCAGCCCCAAACTTTTTCCTATACCAGGCTGCAGTTTTCTTTGAAACTATTAAATCTTTATTCGGTGTAAAGCAAAATAAAAATTAAATTCGTAACTATATGGCCCTATCTAATTTATGTTGCAAGGAATTATCCAAGTTTAGCTTAGATTATACAAGGAATACATATACAGGAGATTGCTACAGTCACAAACAGGGAAATGACAAAATTGAACAACCTCTAAAACGGCCTTGCTTCAGCTCTGCTAAGGGACAACAGAGAGGGTAGATCTTCTTAGAATCAGAGAATCAGCTAGGTTGGAAAAGACTTTGGACATCATCAAGTCCAATCTATGACCTAACACCATCTTATCGACTAGACCATGGCACTGAGTGCCACATCCAGTCTTTTCTTAAACACCTTCAGGGACGGTGACTCTACCACCTCCCTGGCAGCCCATGCCAGTAGTAGGTTTGCTCTTAATGTAGGTATTACACAGCGTATGATGGCTTTGGACTTCAGTCACTGATAACACAGATTTGTTGATCAACATCAACAAGGATCAAGAGTGGGCTTCCTAACACTGTATTTCCAAATTCAGAAATATGATTCATTGAATTTACCAAAATTCCTTTTTCAGAGAAGTGTAAATCTTCTGACATTTTGATCATGATCACTACATTTAACACAATAATTTTTGTCGTCAGGGTTGTTTAATGTTTTTACGGGGACTTTTGCAGGCAAAATACCAACCTCAATATCCAAACAGCTTGACCAGCAGCAGTTCAATATCTGTCATGGAAAGGAACAGAATCCTCTGATGACTGCAGCTCTGAGGCCACCAATTAATTTTTTCTGCTCTTTCAGTAAGGCATACTATTTTTATACAGTCTCTCAAAAACCTTCTCCTCTCTGAAGGCTCCAAGCCCCATTTCTTTCAATATTTTAATTGTATCAGAAGTTTAAAATAAATAAATATTTTAAAATCCAGGCAATTGATCTTTTCTAATCCCAAGAAAGGATCTGGCACTTTAAAATTCAGTAGGGAAATGAGTGCTCCCAGGTGACAACCCAAAGAATATGAAAAAAATATATATTCATATAATTTAAAATTTTACCCATGCTTGCTGAATTACAGCCCCTTACAACTAGTGTGTAAAATATCAAACTCAAGTTACATAACATTCTTTCTCAATATGTCAGATATTAAGTAGCATATCAAGACTTTATGTAGTATGTCTTTCAGGAAGTGAATATTTTCCAAATGAGTCTGATAATAAAGCTAACTCCTCAATTTCCAAATATTGAGATTACTGTGCTAACAGTATAGTGTGACTACTAAAACATTTTTTTAAACTTTGAGATTCTTTGTCTCAAGACTGAACAAATGCCATTTCAACACTGCATGATATTAACTTGAATGTTTAAAAAATAAACATATTTTCAAGAACAGCAAGTTAGAATGACCAAGTGTAGGTAGTAAGAATTACTGTCATATGCAGCATATTTTTGCAATGCTGTAAAGAATAGGCTTTTTTCAGTCAGATTTTTGACCCTGAAAAATACACAGCAGAACACATGAGAACTGTTCCAGTTAAGCACTTGGTTTTCCATTTTAATTTAAACACCCCCCCCACCCCTTAACACTGAGGCTACCCAAAAATTGCACTGGTACTATGCAGAACAGAGCGAGAGCAGTCTTACAGGGAGGTCACAAAAGTTACTTCATATTTTTCAGTGTATACACTCCTTGTTGTTTTCATATTGAGTTATTGTGATCCCACATTGGCGATAGGAAAAACAAACACACTGCAAAAACTCCATTAGCTGCATCAGTGTTGTTTTAAGTATAAGTGATGATAATTACTACTAAGCTAAAAAGCTAATGAGAGTTAGAGCCTAGGGCCAAATGAAAAACCTCTAAGAGGATGAATTTCTTTCTCTACATCCTTAGGAAGGATCAAGTAGAACTGACTCTGTATGAGTTGACTACTTTGTTAATTGTAACATTTATCCATAAATGAATTCAAGTGCAGACTGAGTGAGCTCGAGCCATGACAGAACAAATTTGTGTTGAACATCACCAGTTACTCTAGAGAAGAGCTGTAAGTTCTTGGGGTTTGTGGTAGTACAGTTACTAGCTAAGAATACAGGGGAAAAAACCAAACAAACATAAGAAATTTTACAGGAATAGAGACCAGTAGTTTTCAACTTCTGTCTGAAGTGTATAGGTCATGAATTACTTTTAAGTGACCTGCAAAAGACATCTGGTAAAAACAAACCTAAATCTACTAACATTACAAGTTCTGTATGTGTATGTTCTTACCTATCACTTTCATGATCAGTGACAGGACTTGAGGAAATGACATGAAGCTGTGTCTGGGGAGGTTTAAGCTGGATATCAGGAAAAGGTTTTTTACCCAGAGGGTAGTTGAGCACTGGAACAGGCTCCCCATGGAGGTGGTCACAGCACCAGACTGACAGAGTTCTAGAAGTGTTTGGACAACACTCTCGGGCACATGGTGTGGTTCTTGGGGTTCCTATGCAGGGCCAGGAGTGAGACTCAATGATCCTAGTGGGTTCCTTCCAACTCTGCATATTCTATGATTCTATGATAACAAATTTTCCAGGAGTTCCTTTCAGAAACAGGTTTGAAACAAATTTAGACATAGAATTCAAACAATCACAAGGTGTTATGTTAAAAAAAGGTTCTGAAAAGAGTGTCTCCCACTTACAGGCACTTGTGTAGAAGTATAAAATTTAAGTCACTTAACTAGCTATGAAGCAAAAGGACTAAAACCCCACTAGCCTCACATTTAGATTACTTGAATATCAAGGGATGAAATTTCTTAAACTGGATCTGAAAAAAAGACTAAAATTTTAAGAGAAACCCATAGGAGATATTATAATAGAGATACAGACAATGCAGAACACATGGCTCAAGTGTTTTCAGAAAGTAAAAGTTTCACTATTGTTTTCATTTAACCATGTTTTTGTGGGTTTTTTTTTTTTAGTCTGTTTTGTTTTGTTTTGTTTTTTGTTTGTTTGTTTGTTTGTTTTTTGTGTCAGGCCAAGAGTTGGACTATAAGATTGTAATGTAATATTTTGGGGGGGAGGGAGGGTGAATTAGAGAACAGACCACTTGCCACTCCATTTACTAAAAATAATTTTTCCTACATCAGTCAAACTCCAGATGTTCATTCATAATCAAGATAATCAAAATGTCAGTTATTGTTTGCAATCATAAGACAAAAACCTCAGAACCATGAGGTGGCATTACCTATATTAAATTCCTCTGTCCTAACATTAAGGTACTTCCAAACCAACAAAAGAGGTATGAATCAGAAGAGTACTGATACCCAGGTAAGGATAGGTAAGGTAAGGATAACCTACTAGCAACTGACCAAAATTCATTTAATATATAATTTTCAAGAGCCATAATAAAAGCCATAAGTGCTTGGAGAAGGCTACAGCTAGAGGTTTATAGATTACTTGTGAGAGTATTGTAATTTCAATAACATTGAAAACACAGAGATCTGACTTTTTCAGATAATCAGTAGAAGACTTGAGGAATGTTTGCACATTTTAATAGAAAAGTAAATGCACACAGTTTATGAAGATGTGTTTGTTTGGGCACTATGGCTTATATTTTCTGCTCTTACAAAAATCAGGTTTCTCAATAACTAATGAGATCACAGTTAAAAAACCCCAAAAACATACATACTGAACAGCCATTAGCGTTAAATTGCCTTCAAAAAAAAAAAAAAAAAGCTAATGAAACAGAGGTACTACAGGGATTGTTGACAGTATGAAAACCACCAGAGCAAAGGTGTCTGGCTGGCTCCCTCCTCTTGATCATTTTAACTGCCTAGACAGATATGTCATATTGATACTTCTTATATACAAACACACACACGTTTATAAGATAAGGAAAGACGTTAAATATTTCACCTGAAATACCTCACAATGATCAAGTATAAGTAAAGAGTTCTGAAGAGAAGCAATATAAACCCCCACAATATTTTACCTGTTTAAGCCAAAATTTGTCTTGAAAGTCCATACAGCAGTGACACCAGTATCCTCCTCTGTGTCAGAAGTACTTAAGTAAGCTGAACATAATGACACAATTTTAAACCACAGCAAGTTTTGTGTTTTAGCATCCCTCTGGGCACTGCCTCAACAGAGCTATTGATGCCTCATTGTTTCTACATTAAGGTCAATAACTTCCTTTGGAAGGGCTCTTTTTTCCTTGAAAGTTCAAGGGAAATATTTCAGTAGATCTTAAAAAAGCCCAGCATTTTACAGAAGAAAAGGTTAAGGGAAATTGAAATTTTGTAAGCAACACTAAACTCTTTAAAACAATCATTGAATGCTTCTGTAAAACCTATTTACATGAAAACAGAGATCTATGGAGATAAAACAGGGCAAGTAAAGAGACCATTACTGACACATTCTAACACTAACCAGTTGAACGCCTTTTGAGTGTTATCTCAAACAGGAAATAATCTTGCATAAAGTAGATCTCATAAACAAGTTTCTAGTATCCCTCACTCAGTAGCTGGAAGGCAACAATAAATGTCCCATGAAGTATTGTACTGCTTATGCACACAAATTAGTTTTAAAGCAAACATGATGTGGTGATAGATTACACCTGCTTATACCTGAAACATTTAGGTTCCCAGAGTTATATATCTGTGTCTCACTTACTAAAAATGTGCTCTAAATTGATGGTGAAACATGCCAGAGGCATTGCAAAGCAAAATTTTCCATTTCAATTTAGACACATTTTCTTTCCCAATTTACTTACAATTCACATTGATTAAAGAGGACTTTACATCTTGAGTATGAAACCCCCTAGACCTGAAAAGAAAGGTGCATATGGCAAACATGAGAGGAGAGAACTGGTGTGATTGCATAGAAAGGCATGTTGCTCAGTCTCCATAATGGTTGCCATATTGCTGTTCATTTACACCATGAAGGCTGCAAGTCGAGCAGTGTTTCTACAGAGAGGTAATTCCTTTTATTAGATTAACTGATATAGCTGGACAAAAAATTTGATGAGCGTCTGGGCGCACAAGCCTTCTGAGATCACCATGTGACCAAAAGCTTGTGTGGCAGCCTGTCCTATTATAAGCCAGTGTAATAAAAGAGAACTACCTCCCTCCACAAACCTTCAGCTGATATAGATCATTTTACCGCACTTAGTCTCTGCAAAGAGATGATAGTGAAAAATCAGGATACTGGTTTAGCAAGATTCAGGTACCTTCATAATGAAGAATCTCTCAAGATTGTTACAGCACTTCATCAAAATGTCATGCGCAGCAAAAAATCTAGGCCAAACAAAAAAAAGCCTTGATATATCAGAAAACATTACATTTTTGGGAACTCCCTAAGTTGAGAAAGCAGCAACCTTACACGCTTATGTTAATTTTGTACTGCAATTCTGTAGAAAAAGGCATCAGGAAGAAATTGCATCCCTGGAGACAGGGAAGAACTTCATTATCTCAATGGTGTTTGATAAAAGAAATTCCTGTATTACAGAAACTGGTTCTCTTAGAAAACAAGAAGCAACATGAGAGAGGAAGTTAGCCAACAATCATCATGAACAGATGATTCACCTGAAGAAGCAGAAATTATGTACATCCAAGGTACTGACACTGACTGTCTCCTGAATTAGCTTTAAAGATCAACTCTGCAGGAGAATTTTCAAAAGCTGTGAAAAGGCATCAGTGAGTTACCAGCTGGCTCCTTGGCTTTCACCACTAGGGGCTCTCCAAGAAAAAAAGTTGTACAGGAACATGCTAGGCAGTTTAGGTTCCCTGACTTTCTGTTATGATAAAAGATTTAAAATTCTGCTTAACAAATGCATTCCCATAAATCAGTTGCACATCAGACTTAACTGAGTAACTCTGCAACAGGCATAAGGCACTCCAGGCATGCTACATTTCAGCCACCTTCAGGCATCTAAAAAGATGACATCTAAGCTAATGAATCCAGATTCAGGGAGCCATGAACATCTAAAAAGTAATTTATTGCATACTGGAAGAAGGTGACTTTAGAGATCTAATTTTCAAGTTAAAGTTCCTCAGTTTAGTAGTTAGATTATTTCTTGTCTACCCTGCTTGATACGTGATAGCAAAGAAAATTTTTACAAAGTTGGTTAGTATTGGGATCCTAAAGATGTTATTTAGGCATGTGGTTCAACATTGGTAAAAAAGGGCAATGCTTTATATAAGTCAGATGCAGTGGCCCAGCCTTAGAAATGCAGTACACAGCAAGCTGTGAGCTACCACATTTCATTAGCAGATCAGTCCAATTCCATTAAGCAGACCCCTGTGGCAACCAACAGATGTGTAGTTTTATAATGGGATTATTTTCCAGAGAAAAATTGGAATTACTGTTTCCCAGCAGTACCCAAACATACAATGATTTTGACTGTTGAGGATGATGGTAGAGAAAAGAAAACAAGTAACCTCCCACCTATAAACCAAGAAAGAACACACATGCTCAGCTCTGATAAATACCAGCTTTAGAAGGATTTAACATACTGTTTCAATGATCAAACTGTGGAATCCATTACACCATGCTTTCCTTGAACCTGAAGAACTAACACCTTGTCAATCTCCTCTAGATCATGCTTACCAATTTCTATGCAAGGTAAAAGTCCTTAACCAAAATGGTTGTTCCCACCGAATAAAAGCAGTAGGAAAGAGGCAAAACAAATGCTTAACAATTAATTTTATTCAGTATCTCCCTCACATTCTCAAAAGGTTCATGGAAAGGAAAGCACATATCTGTGCAGTATCCCCCACTGTGGTTAAACTAACAGTATTTTGTAAGTCAAGCCACCACTCTCTGTGTCTGAGCAGAGAATTAATTGCCTTTCCCCCATTATCAGGCCTGAAGGTCCAGTGAACCAAGCAGACAAACCAAAGAGATTTCTTCNATATTATATAATATATATTAATAGTATGTAAAATAATTATATATATATTATCACTGTATAAAATGCAATTATAAATTGTACTACATAGATTCTGCTTCTAGAAATCCTGTGCCATACTAGTTGTAAATTCCATTCTATACTAATCATAGCAGCCTGTGAAGAAAATAAAACTTTAATTGTAACTCCAGGTTAGTGTCATCATTATTATGCCCAGGATCCTTAAAAGAACCTGTCTGTCCCCTTTGTGTCATATGACAGAACAGAAGGAAAATGAGCTTGAAGAACCAGAACAAACAAGCTTGTGCACTTCTAACATTCACATTTACTGAAATGAGGTCTTTAAATTCCAAAATAAGAACACTGTTTATACAGCTCTTTAGACACAGCAGTTAGATTTGCATGAATTGTTAGCATTTCAGGATCAGACACA